>MU223738.1:549941-569537 GCA_018584345.1 Thuja plicata
CTCACAATAGGCCTCAATTTTTGAATAGTAGTGTTGTTATGCCAAGATTTTGAAGGAATCTCAAAGCATTTTTATGCTACCCATTCCTTCATAGCTTCATGCACACTCCATAATTACTTTTCTACATTGTTATAATACTTATTTTAGACTTATTTTAGACTAATATGCATGTTTAAATAGTTAAATAGTTGTTGTTAACTCAAATCTTTCATGCTAGGTTGTTTATGTCATTGGTATTAGCATAATTTGAGGGTTGTTATGTTATTTACTACACTCATCCTAGTTAGAAAGCAATAGGCCGATGTTAGGGTTTTATATACTCATTAACCTTTGTTTCTCACTAACAAAATGACTTATTGAAGTGTTGTGTCGCAGGTAACAGGTGCACAAATACACACACACACCTCCAGGGCCTCATCCTTGTTACCCCTGGTTTCCTTCTTAGTATCTGACTTCACCTACGGACCAGATGGTGAGGTAGCCATAAGTGGCAACTTCGAGTGCTTTTCATCAAACAACTTCTTCTTAGATAAATCCAATGTGGGTAATTTGAAACTTGTCAAAATCTAGGAAGATTCTTGGCTTTTCTCGGCTCCCTCTCTAGACTGGGTGACTTTGTCTATGTCTTTGTCAAAGTTATCCTCATCCTTCGTAATTTTTCCCTTTCTTTTTATCCTCGCTACTTCCCTTCTTCCTCCCTTCTTCTTCCTCTGATTCCTCGTCTTCCTCATCATCCTCCAGATACCTTTTACTGACAACTTTCTATTTAAACCGAGTGTTAGAGGCAATTCTGTGGGACCTCCTCCTGCTTTTTTTTTCATCTTCTTCCTCCTCTGAATCAATGTTGATTTGAGTTCCTCCCACCAGACCCATTTTTTCTTTCTTGGGTTTATTATGCACAAGAGTTTGCATTTTGGAGGACGAGGTGAGATTAGAATGAGAAGCCATTAACTCTTTAGGAGCATTAGCAGAGGGAGTGTTAAAATCCTGCAGAGTGACAATTCTAGGAGGACATAAAGCAAGGTGAAAATTATAAAGACGTAGAATCAAGCCTTGGTGCAGAATGCAATAATTCTGCTTGGACTTTTTCTTTTCTCTCACATCCATCATCGAAGCCTTAAGACAGTGCAATAGGTAAAAAGGAAAAGAAATAGTATCATTATAGCGAAAGTGGTTGAGCAGAGGGAATTGGTAGTTATAACAGGTGCCAAAATGGCCTTCAAGAGTAAGGTATTTCATCAGAATGAGGCATACCTCATTCCAAGGATCAGGAAGCACCTCCCGTTTGAAGCCCCCATGAATCCAGACTAGACTCTCCAATTTCTTGAAGAATCTTTTCATGCTAGAATCATCTTTGCTTTTCATGACCTTCCATTTTCTACCATCAATGGAAAGCCCCGTAGCTTGGGCAATAACCTCTTCATTAATTTCAAAGGTTATCCCAATTATGGTTACCTTACGATCCATCCAAGAATTAACTAGCTGCATCGAAATGAGTTCATCGCTACCCTCCATGGCTTCCATGTAAGGATAAAAGCCTCCCTCCTTCAAGTATGTAACCACACATGGGTTTTTGAGGAACCCATCTTCAATTTTAGAGGGCTCCACACAGACCATATCGTCACCCATTTCAAAACTGTGCTCAGAAAGCTTCTCTTCTTGAGTCTCCAGAGACATCCCACCTGTTCTGCCACCACACAGCCCAACCTTCACCAGAGCCCAGGATAAAAAGCCAACGCAGAACACCCAGCAAAGGCAATCAGTGAAGCATATGAAAAAGATCCAGTTAGGAATAAAATCAGATGCTTTAATGGACTGTAAAGAGCATGTACTAATCACATGGGTGACCAAAATGAAAGTAAAGCCATCACATGAAAATAAATGATTCATATCTTGGGTTTAAACATTGCCAATAGAGCCCGACTGTCTTATCAGGCCTCCCAAGACGCGTGCCAATCCCCGTGTTAGTGCTTTTCTTTAAAGTGGCCATACTTTTTCCCAAATAGGCATTAAAAGCCCATCTTTTTCAGCATTATACTAAAATTAATTTTCTTTCCCATTACACTTTTAAAATTTAAATTTGCGCTACGTCTCGTAAAACTACAAGCCGCCTTTCTTGTCCTATCGGCTTCATCCACATGCCTCATCATTTAATTTTCTTTCATTCTCCATGACCAAAACTGTTTGCTTGGTTAGCGAATTAAAATTTCTCCAACACCTAATTCCTTGCATAACAAGACCTGTGGCAGCCAGTGCGTCTGAAACTGTATTTCCCTCTGTGTAAATGTGTTGCAATTTGAATTCATCTAGCCTAGGGAGCAACAACCAGATGTCCTGTAGTAGATTGGACATATTCCAGCTAGCTCTGTAGTTTCCCTTGACCATCTCTATCACTATTTTTGAGTCACCGTCGATAATTAAATTTTTAATTCCCATGGAAACTGCAGCCTTCAAGCCCCAAAACAAGGCAGAGATTTCTGCCACATTGTTAGAACCCTTTCCGAGATGAACCACATAAGCAATAATCATCTTCCCATAGTGGTCTCTGATAATACCTTCGCTAACAACAATCCCATTAGAGGCAGCCCCGTTGAAATTCAATTTGGTGAAATTTTCCTCTGGGGGGTCCAATTGGTATTTCTCCTCGCAACCACCTTGGAGCAATCAAATGCAGAGAAGGAGGAAGGAGTTGCCAAACCTTAGCCAATTTACAATCTAACCCCTTAGGGGGGAACTGAAGAATTTTCCATTGGTAGGTTTCCAGGTTTTCTTTCAGCAGATTCACAGCCTATCTCACCGTCCCCTCAACATCAGTTTCCTCCCCTCTAAACACCCGATTTTTTTTTTAATGTTGTTTATAATATATTAAACATATTTTTTAAGTATATATTTCTTTAATATTTTAATTTGAATTAATTTAAAAATTAATTTTACCTTTTTCTTTAATTATTAATTAAATTAATAAATTTAATATGTGCTATTAATTTTTTAAAATTAAATTTTTAGATTTTAATATATTCTAATTTTTACATGTAATTTAAAATAGAATCATACGATTTAATTCATAGTAAATCAAAAATTATTTATTCTTTTGTTTCTTAAAACATCTTGAGAATAAGTGTAATGTGCATTTTAATTATGATCATCATAATCTAAAAAACTTTGATTGACATATTTCTTATGTAATAATTTATCTCTTATCTAGGCCCCACACCTTACATCCTTGAATCTACCACACATATAGCTACATAAATCCAGTCTATCTACTTCTCTCCATCTTCCTCCCCCTTTATCTTCATCACTACTTTCATGTACTCCAAATCTTCCTTCCCCCTTTATCTTCATACTACAAAATATTTGATTAATTCCTTTCTTAAAGGTATTGTATACAGACAATACAATTTTTAACAAATTTAGAATTCATATATTTAGTCCACCATTTTCAATAATAACTGAAATAAAATCTAAAAAGAAATGATCAAACCACCTACAACTAAAAGAGAGGTAAAAATTAAATTAAACCACCTACAAATTCTAAAATAAAAACTTCCAAAAACAAACCCACTAAAGATAATATAAAGTAAAATTAAAGTCCAAATGAAAAAATAATTATGAATCAAAATAAATTTAAAAACTCCAAAATTGAAGTCCGATAATTAATATTATAATCATTTGATATAGTATTTAAAGTCTTATATTGATTTAGAATTATAAATATATAATAATTATAAATATTTTATTTTATTTTATTTTTTCATTTTACAAATTTAAGATAATTAATTATTAGTATTTTCAATCAAATTAATAAAAAATAAAAATAAAATTAACCTTTATAAATGTTCATAAATTGTTTTTAATTTTTAAAAAGAATTCAAATAATATCAAGATTTAAAAAATATATAATTAAAAATATCAATTAAATTATTTTTCTTAAATATAATAAACTAATTATTACCTTTTTAAATAAAATAATTCATACATAAATAATCAATATAATATATTATAAGATATTAAAAAAATATAACTATAAATCAAACTTTAAATACTTCACATAAATTAATTATTCTAGTAAAATATAATTTCCTTTATTGAAAAAATAATTATTAAAATGAAAATAAATTAAAACAAGAGCAAACTTCACATATCAAATTCAACAAATACAATAAAGTAAATATTTTGATAAATTAAAATTCATACAAAGTTATCAAATTATTTTAAGATTTTTGTTCTTTTAAAATAAATTATGAAATTCTGAAATATAAAAAGTTAATATGATCATCAAATTTTAATGTTAGTAATTGAAGAAACAACCCATTTCTAATTGAATTTTGATCAATGTTTACTCTTAGCCACACTATTCACAAGAACTTGATGCATTGAGTCTCTTGTTAATTTGTTAAAAAAAAACATAAACTAAAAAATGATAAAAATATTTTATATTGTATTAAAGTGAATAAAAGATTAGAAATACATACTTAAAAAAAAAATACATATTTGTATATCATTTAAATTTTCTCCACCTCCAATATGATGTCATAATAATATAAACCTATAGTAAAAAATCATAATAATATAAACCTAACTAAAATTAAGCCAATTTAACTACAATTAAATATGAATTTAAAGACCAACACCCTCCATAAATCTTTATGAACTAGTTTCATGATCGAGAGATAAACTAAGATAAAAACAGATCACATACCTAGATATTCTTACATAAAAGTACAGTTAAACACAAAAAAATTCAAAACGAATCCACAACAAATGATTCAGCAATAATTCGACTCTGCACATTTCATTTCTTAAACTTAACTTCGCTTTGTTATTCAGGTAAATGAAGGACAGCGGATTTTTTGATGGCGGGCAAACACAGAAAGGGCATGCTCATCTTGGGCCGAAAGCAAAGGGCTTTAAGCAATCTCAGAAACACAAACATCTGGGTGGAAAGGGCCTATCCTTGCCTGCCTTTGCCAATGCCAAGTCCAAGACGGCCTACAATCCAGCTGAATTGAGTACGTGCCCTAATTTCTGCTTTCCTTCTTTTTCTATAATTAAAAAAAGAGCGATTTGTAATTTTCTGCCCTCGAGAGCAAGATTCGCTACATTAATTTTCTATTAAAGATCAAGTAAGCTCAATACAAAATATCACAGAACCAGTTTATGAACGAACACCTGTTCAACCAAAAGATAGGAGCCTGCTACAGCAGACTTATAGAGAACAATACAGAGACGAATAGTATCAGAGTTTATACAGATTATATCAGATTTGCTTCAAAATACTAACAACTTATGACAAAAAGAAAGAGCCCTGCATCAAGATGAGTATAAGGCAGAAACTATTGTTTAATCCATGCTGTCCAGCCAAGAGGCCTCCATCCATCTGATCTCCTCCCCTTCCTGCATGTGACACACATATGAATGTATGAACACTTGTGCCACCGGGAATGCTGGATCCTGGGGTTGTATTTCTCTTTCTCTCTGTTCTCTAAGCTCTCTCATGAAGTTCTTTAGGCCAACTTCAAAAGGTGTCCTTTCTGCATCCCTCCTAGCCCATGTAAAACCATGGGAGATTTCCCATTTGAAGACCCGAACTGTGCCATCTTGGAAAAGTCTTTCAAATTTCCTCCTGGAGAACCTCAGTGCCACAGGTAAAATTAATGTTATGAAAAATGAGTCTCCTCAGCGACCCCCATAAGTCCTCCGCTCTTGCCATTAATCACTTTATCATTTCTGTATTTCCAAATAATCCAAAGCATTTCCAAAGAAAAAATAGACCAAAAGAGATTGCAATCTTTCTTTAACCCAGGGATAGACCCAAAAAGAATATCACGAATGTAAAAGTTCTCATCAAAGGACAGACCAAAAAAACCCCACACTTCCTTAGCAAAGATACAGTCTAAAAAGACATGTTTAACAGACTCAGGCACTCTACAAGAGATGCAAATACTGATCTCACCATCAGATTTCAAAAAGTTCAGTCTGTGCAGGAAAGAACGCCAAAGGAGGAATCTTTTCTTTGGCTCTATAGGCCTGCCCCAGATGTTAGCACAAGCTTTCTGCCAGGAAGAAGCATCAAGTTCCATATTCCAGCACTTGTTAAGACGGGAAAAAATGTCATCACTGTCAGCAAGGTATTTATAGATAAGTTTGGCTTTGGCAGTGTGGATAAGGGAACCATCTGGCCATTTGAAATGAAGAAAGGACAAAGGATCACTGTCAACCTGTCTGGGCAGGGAAAGGGAAGCACAAGCATCTCTGAGGATAGAGTAGGTTCTCCACTGAGTTGGCGCAATATCAAATTCGAGGGATAATTCCTGCCAGGATACAAGCTGCCCATCTTTCAGGATGTCATGAAACCTCTGAATGCCTTTATAAGCCCAAGTTTTGGCAGAGCATCCCTGGATTTGTGCCAAGGGTCTGTCCTTGTGTTTAAGGTTCCACCACAAAGATCTATCCCCGTATACTTTACTATCATCCTTTATGATTCCATTACTAGTAATTAAATGTTTCACTATATCCCACGCCTTCCAAATGGACTTAAACACTTCAAATCCAACTCGCTTGACACTAAATCTGCCTACAATCAGATCACTAAGAGAGAGGCCTTTCCAAAATGGACCTTTCCTAGGCACAAATCTAGAGATGTCGTGCCTTATTAATATTTTCTAGGGTTCATTTCCATCAAGGCATTTGAAAATCCATTTTGCAGCCAAAGCTACCCCTTGGAGTCTCAAATCCTTCAACCCAAGTCCACCTTTTTCCTTGCTCATAACACACCATTGCTAACTAATTGCATGCCGCTTCTTAGCCCCCTTACCATCAGACCAAAGGAATTCTTTAATTATCTTGTGAATGTATTGGAATTGATAATTAGAGAATAGCCATGCAGAAGTATCTTGTGAATGTATTGGAATTGATAATTAGAGAATAGCCATGCAGAAGTATCTTGTGAATGTATTGGAATTGATAATTAGAGAATAGCCATGCAGAAGTATAATAAATATTATAAGATGAAAGGATCTTTTGACATACTTGATACCTCCCAACCATTGAGTGGTAATGTTTGTTCCACTTTCTCAACTTCTTGTCAATCTTCCCTTTTACCCACTCCCACATCTCTTGGAGATTGGGGGAGACGACAAACGAGATACCAAGGTATCTTACTTGGTGTCGAAGTTTATAGCTTTATGAGACATTTTGAGTTTACCTTCTATTACTGGTTCCTTTTGTTCAGATGCTGAGTATGATGTCCGCTGTGTCTCTCATTCGAAAGAATTGATTTGCTGTTATATTATGAAAAGGTTCATTCAAATATTTTCAGTGTCTCTCGTCTTGGAATTCAAGAGACCCCGCGTGGAGATTGAAGAGACACACGGTTAAGAATGGGAAAAGTCTCCCATGTTGTCATCCAAAGAGCCATCCTTTTGCATTCTGTGTGTCATCCATTTCAAGATGAATATTGCATTCGATGAGACAATCGTTTTTCAAGAGGAATTTCATCTGCTTTCTCTTTTGAGCCTCTCTCACATGATATGTTGAGGCTGGCTATTGTATCGACTCTACATATTATTGTTTCACAGATATTCACGGTTTCTTCTTCCTGGTTATCGTTGGTTGTTGAGTTCTGAGTGTGGATTCATCTTCTATCATGGCTGTAGCATTGTGTGGTGCATTGTTTGGTATTTGATATAAATAGTTATCATGATTCTGTAGTGTGGTATGCAGTTGGATATTTCTGAAGATTACTATGGAGTCTCAGTGTGTGTTCTGAGCATTCTTGTTATCATTCAGTGTTTGTTTATATAGTCTGTTGTGAGTATTTTTTGTAGGTGACATTTATATGTATTTCATCATGAGATTTGTATGATGTTATTCAATTCTATTTGATGAAGACATTGGGTATTATCAGAAGGAAGGATATTTGAGTAAATATCATTGTAGAGAGGGATTTAGTATAGCTCTCATTGAAGGTTTCGAGTCTCAGCTGGAAGAATTGTATTCAGATTTATTTATCATAAATAAAGGATCTATCTTTTGTGGGGCTGGGTTTTTCACCCTCGTGGAGGAGGGTTTTCCCAGGATATTTTATTGTGTCATATGTTATTGTGTTTTTGTGTTTACATTCTTGAATTCTAGTTCAAAATTTAACATGGTATCAGAGCGGGTCTAAGGAAAAGATCCAGAACCAGATTGCTTTGTATTGATATATTTCTTGTTTGTCTTCTAGCTTGTCTTTTCAGCCTTCTCAATGGTGAAGTCTCAAAGTTGAAGACAGGCTTGATGGAGCATCCAACTTTACTTCATTGAAATTTAGAGTCTTAATTGCTCTTGAAGAGAATGAGCTTCTCAACTATGTGAAGAATATTGTTGCTGAACCTGTTGATGAAACTGAGAAAGCTCAATGGAGAAAGAACATTATTATGGCAAGAAAGATTTTGATCGACTCTGTTAAGGATTATTTGGTACCGGTTATATCTAAGTTGAATTCAGCTAAGGAGTTGTTTGATAGTCTTCAAAGTCTGTATGAATTCAACAACACTAGCAGAGCTCTAGCCTTGAGACATAAACTTCTTCATATCAAGATGGCTAGAGGAGAATCTGTAGTATCTTTCTTTATGAAGATTACAGAATTGAAGGAGCAGCTCAACGCTATTGGAGATTCAATTGAGGACAAAGATCTTGTTATGTTGGCCATGAATGGCCTCCCTCATTCATGAGAATGATTCATTCAAGGAATTAGTGGAAGAGATGAACTTCCTAAGTTTGATAGATTGAGAGCTGATTGCATTCAAGAGGCATGCAAATTAGAGGCAAGAGGGAATGTGGAAAGTCTCATCATGAAGAAGATCATGTCCTTGCTGCCCACACTTCTAGTCGAAAGGGGAGAAAAATAAATTTCAAGAGTTATAGAGATAAGAATTCAGATTCAGCCCCTGATCCTAAGAAGAAGAGGGATCTATCTAGAGTTCAGTGCTTTAGATGTGACAAGTATGGTCACTATGCTAGGGATTGTACTACCAAGCCTAAACATCAAGTTGCTGTTACAAATGTTGATAATGCTTCTCCTCATAGAGAATCAAGTGAAAATTTAGAGGGATTCTTATTTTATATCAGCTCTTTCTAGTAATGTTCCAACTGATAGCAATACTTGGCTGATTGACAGTGGAGCTTCTCGTCATATCTCAGGATATAGAGAGCATCTTTCTACTCTGATAGAAAAGAATACTCACTTACAAGTTATCATTGGTGATGATGAATGCTATTCTGTAAAAGGTGCTGCAAATACTTATTTTCATTTGGATTCAAGAATTCCTCTTCATTTGAGTGATGTTCAGTTTGTTCTGGGGATAAAGAGGAATCTGATTTCTATTTCAGCATTGGAAGATAAAGGATATAACGTTGCATTTGTTGAAGGCAAAGTTCTTGCATGGAAGAACTCAAGTTATAAATTAGTTCGTGAGGTTGTGTTTGCCATGAAAGTTTGTATAGACTTTTAGCTCATCCTATTCATGTTTTAGTTCACGATTCTTTGAGTACTAGTGAGTTGTGGCATAAAAGATTTGCTCATTTAAATTTCATAACTCTATCCTCCATGGATAAGATGGTTGTTAGCAAAGTTGCTGGAAACTCCTTTGTCCCTCGGGCACACGTATCCCCGTATCCGATTTGGATATGTATCCGATACAGTCTGGATGCACATTGAATATTTTACCCATGTGTGCCCAAAAAATCTTGATTTTTCAACTGTGCCAAATAGTACGTGATTTGATTTTTTAAAAAAATTGACATATATCTTCCCAAATTTAATTTATAAAAACTTCATTCATGCAAATTTTTAATTTTTTTTGGTATAAACAAAATCTACACCAAATGAGAAAGACAAATGAAATGTTTTTCTATTTCAACTCTTTTTTTTGGGTTATCTTCCAATGCAACTCTACAATTTTTGCGTATTATAAAGTGTCAAATTAATTTATAATTATTTATGTAGCATTTGTGTGTATATTGCTTTTGAAGTAAAGAAAATCTCGTCTAATAACTTAGAATATTGTGCTAAACATGCGTATGTATTTTCTATTAATGTCGTATCCAGCCATATCCATATTGAGGGTCTTAAAAAATGGTTGTATTCGTATCCAATATCGTATTCGTATTTGTATCCGTATCCGTGTCCATTCAACTTTGGTTGTGGGCCTTCCTAAGCTAAATCAGGATCATGAAGGTATTTGCAAAAGGTGTGCTCTAGGCAAGAACATTAAGAATCCTTTCCACATTAGTGAAAGTAGAGCTAAAGTTATTTTAGAGCTGATTCATTCTGATTTGTGTGGACCTATGTCAATTGCTTCTTTAAGTGGTTATTGGTACTATGTATCTTTTATTGATGACTATTCTCGTAAGTCATGGATTTATTTTCTAAAGTCTAAAGAATCTGATGAAGTGCTGTCTAAGTTTAAGGAGTTCAAAGCTTTTGTTGAAATTTTTTTAAAAAGAGAATTAAAGTTTTAAGGTCTGACAATGGGGGTGAATATACTTTTGGTGTTTTCCAATCTTTTTATATTGAAGCAAGGATTAAGAGGAATTTTGTGTTCCCTACAATCCACAACAAAATGGTGTTGCAGAAAGAAAGAACATATCAATTGTTGAGGCAGCGAAAGCCATGATTCATGATCAAGGCTTGCAAACATTTATTTGGACTGAAGCTTGAAGGACAACTGTGTATGTTCAAAATCGCAGTCCTCATCAAATTCTAGACAATATGATTCCAGAAGAAGCTTTCATAGGTCTCAAACCAGATGTAAGCCATTTCAGAATTTTTGGGTGTACAATTTACATTCATATTCCTAAAGAGAAGAGGTCTAAGTTAGAACCTTCAGGAAAGAAGGGTATTTTTGTTGGCTATAGTGAATCTTCTAAAGCTTACAAGGTCTACATTCTTGGTCAAAAACTGATTGAAATCAGCAGAGATGTTTCCTTTGAAGAAGATTTTGCTTGCAAATGATCTAAAGAGTCTTCTAGAGAGTTATGAGGCTTCTTAAGAAATGGATCTTGGTGTTCCTAATTCTCCTTCAGACTTTCAGAGGGAGTCTCCCGCCTTAGAAGATCCTATTTTTTCATAAAATCCTATTGATTCCAATGCTGGTCCAAGTAATGTTTCAATTGACAAGAAGAGGCCATTGTGGGCAAGGTACACTTTGCAAGTGGCTAAAAAATATTCAGCCCCTTATGGCACATTCAGAGAAAGTAAAAGGCCTCATAAGTTTGCTGGTTATGTTGCCTAAATGAGCCATATTATTGAAGCCGAGCCTACAAGTTTTGAGGTAGCAGCAAATCAGCAAGTGTGGAGAGATGCAATGATGGAAGAGTATCAATCAATTATCAAGAGTGATGTTTGGGATATTGTCCCAAGACCCAAAGGTAAATCTATTGTTTCTTCTAAATGGTTGTTCAAAATCAAACATGCTGCCGATGGTAGTGTTGAAAAATATAAGGCCAGATTTGTAGCAAGAGGTTTTTCTCAAAAAGAAGGTATAGACTATGAGGAGACATTTGCTCCTGTAGCCCGTTACACTTCAATTAGAACTATTATTGCTGTTGCAACTGTTAAAGGTTGGAAACTTCATCAAATGGATGTGAAGACAACATTCTTAAATGGGGTAATTGAAGAGGAAGTGTTTATTGAGCAGCCAGAAGGATTTGTGATTCATGAAAAGGAATCACATGTATGTAAATTAAAGAAGGTCTTGTATGGCCTCAAGCAAGCTCCTCATGCGTGGTATGAAAGAATAGATAATTATTTGTTGAGCTTGGGCTTTATTAAAAATGATGTTGATCTAAATCTCTATTTCAAAGTAATTGATGATCATGCATTAATTTTGGTTCTCTATGTTGATGATCTCTTTATTACTAGAGAGGATACTCTTATTGTAAGAAAGAGTTGGCTTTTGAATTCGAGATGAAAGATCTCGGTCTTATGCACTACTTTCTTGGATTAGAAGTATGGCAAAGACCTAATGAAATAATGCTAAGTCAAGGGAACTATGCCATTGATATTTTGAAAAGGTTTGGTATGCTTGATTTCAAATCAATGACAACTCCTATGGAAGCTAATCTGAAAAAGTTACATGAGGTTGCTGCTAGTTTAGATTTAGTTGATCCTTCCATATATAGGCAACTGATTTGATCTTTGATGTATTTGATTAACACTAGGCCTGATATATGTTATGTTGTTAACACTCCGAGTCAGTTCATGTGTGAGCCTAAACAATTTCATTTTATTGTAGCCAAACATATTCTGAGATATGTTCGTGGTACAATGGGTTATGGTCTGAAATATTCTTCTTGTGAAGGTCTGAAATTGCATGGTTTTTCTGATTCAGATTGGACAAGATGTGTGCCTGACAGGAAGAGCACTTTCGGTTATTGTTTCAGCCTAGGTTCAACTATGATTTCTTGGTGCAGTAGGAAATAATCACGTGTAGCTCAAAGTACAACTGAAGCTGAATATGTTGCAGCTTGTATGACAGCCCGAGAAGCAGTATGCCTTCGTAAACTTCTTGCAGGACTGTTTGGGAAATCTTTGGAACCTACCGTGATTCTTTGTGATAATCAAAGCTGTGTGAAGCTTTCAGTTAATCCTGGTTTCATGATAGATCTAAGCATGTGGAGATCAAGTATCACTATTTGAGAGACATGATTCAAAGGAAAGCAGTTGAGCTGAAGTCCATTTGCACGAATGAGAAAACAACTGACATTCTCACCAAGCCTCTTCCTAGAGTGAAGTTTTCTTATTTTTGAGATAAGCTTGGTATTGTGGAGAATAATGCTCTTGCTGAGAGAGAGTCTCAGCTTCAGTAGTTCTTGGTTTATGTGGATTAATGCATTCTTCTTTGTGATGAAGAAGTTTGAGGTGCAAGCCCTTGTTAATGCATCTTTCTCTAGGATGGAGGAATTTGAGGTGAAAGCCCTTGTTGACTCTTTCCACTCATGGGTGTGGCCATAGTGGACATCATGTTGAGAGACTCCACGACGACATCATGTTGAGTGATTCCGTGATGAGAGTTGTGTTTATTTTCACTCATGGGTGTAGCCATGGTGAACATCATGTTGAGTGACTCCATGATGCTATCACATTGAGAGACAGTGATATTTTTTTTGTTGCTTTCTCAGGTATGGGTGTAGCCATTGTGAGTGTCATGTTGAGAGACTCCATGACATGAGTATCTGGAAAAATATCTCCTTTGCTAAGAGGGAGTGTTGAAGTTAATAGCTTCAGGAGACATTTCAAGTTTACCTTCTATTGTTGGTTCCTTTTGTTCAGATGCTGAGTATGATATCCGCTGCGTCTCTCATTTGAAAGAATTGATTTGCTGTTATATTATGAAAAGGTTCATTCAAATATTTTCAATGTCTCTCGTCTTGGAATTCAAGAGACCCCGCGTGGAGATTGAAGAGACACACGGTTGAGAATGGGAAAGGTCTCCTGTGTTGTCATCCAAAGAGTCATCCTTTTGCATTTCGTGTGTCATCTATTTCAAGATGAATATTGCATTTGATGAGCTAGGCGTTTTTCAAGAGGAATTTCATCCGCTTTCTCTTCTAAGCCTCTCTCTCATGATATGCTGATGCTGGCTATTGTATTGACTCTACATATTATTGTTTCATAGATATTCACGGTTTCTTCTTCCTGGTGATCGTTGGTTATTGAGTTTTGAGTGCGAGTTCATCTTCTATCATGGCTGTAGCATTGTGTGGTGCAATGTTTGGTATTTGATATAAATAGTCATCATGATCTTGTAGTGTGTATGCAGTTGGATATTTCTGAAGATTACCGTGGAGTCTCAGTGTGTGTTCTGAGCATTCTTGTTATCATTCAATGTTTGTCTATATAGTCTGTTGTGAGTATTTTCTGTAGGTGACATTTATATGTATTTCATCATGGGATTTGTATGATGTTATTCAATTCTGTTTGAAGACATTGAGTATTATAAGAAGGAAGGATATTTGAGTAAATATCATTGTAGAGGGATTTAGTACAACTCTCATTGAAGATTTTGAGTCTCAGCTGGAAGAATTGTATTAAGATATATTTATCATAAATAAAGGATCTATCTTTTGTGGGGCTGGGTTTTTCACCCTCGTGGATGAGGGTTTTCCTAGGATATTTTATTGTCATCTGTAATTGTGTTTCCGTGTTTATGTTCAAAATTTAACACTTGGTGTCTAGGTCCCCCAACATGAGGGAGTATTTATTTAACTAGTCTGGGGGGTGTTCCTCCCAACTAAGCATGACAAACTTTGGGAGGAAAATTTTACTACCAGAGGTAGTGCAAAAAAGATCAAACTTATTCATCAAATTATTCATATTATCCTCATTCAACTGAATCATGATTGCAGTGTCATCCACAGACTGTATATTGGACAGATCATCTCCATTTGGTAAAATTATGCCTTGCACTTTGTCAAAGATCGAATTGTCCCTCAACAAATAGTATAGAGCATTTGCTGCAAGAACAAATAGGGCTGGAGCCAACAGGCATCCCTGTCTTATTGATCTAGACAAGGGAAAAGAATCAGACTTCACCCCATTCACTTCTACACAGGCTTGGGCATCCATCATGAGGGTTTTGACCATCTTATAGAAGAGGTTTGGGAAGCTGAGAGATTCCAACATTGACAAAATAAACTTCCACTCTATTTTGTCATACGCCTTTTGAAAGTCTGTTAGAAGCATATCCACTCTCTGATTGGACTCTTTGGCCCAATGCATGGCTTCCCAACATGTAAAGAGATTCTCCAAGACATAACTCCCCTTAACAAAGCCCGTTCGAGTGGGTTAACCACCTTGGGAAGGACATTCTCTAGCCTCTTGGCTAAAAGTTTTGCTAGGATTTTGTAGGACACATTCAACAGTGTAATAGGTCTCCAATTCTGTATTAGAGACCTATCACAATCTTTTGAAATAAGTTTAATGAGTCCACTATTAATCTTACTGCCTAGAGACCCCTTTTCAATGGCCTCCTTGTAAACATTGAAGAGATCTACAACAATCCACTCAATATTGCTCTTATAGAATTCTGTCGGCATGCCATCCTGTCCGGGAGCCTTGTCATCACTCAAGGCACGAATGGCTTCTTGAACTTCCTTTAGTGACAGTTTTGCATCAGCTTAATGAATCTTCTGTAGATACATTTTTGGGAATAATGTTCTTGATGCCTCTTCTGACCCTGTCTGTATTCAGGCCACCGTCTGCAGAGGAAAACAAATTAGAGTAAAAGTGAGCAAAGGCCTTGATAATGTCTGCTCGATTAGTCAGATTAATACCATCTTCCCAGATAGTATCAATCCTCTCTTTGGCTTCTTTATTTTTAAGGAGGTGGAAAAAGAATTTAGACCCCTTATCACCATGATCTAACTAATTCAGCCTTGCTCTAATTTTAGCACCATGTATTCTAGCATTTTGAATCCTTCTAAGTGCATCCATGGCTTGTTTGAGTTCGACAGCGGCATCAATGTTAGTTGGGTCATTCTGAAGAACATTCTCAGCTAGTATGAGTTATTGTGCAAGCATGTTTTCCTTGCCCTGTCATCCTTGGCTTTCTTCCTCCCAACTATCTGAAATAGGAGTTTCCAACTTGAAATCTTTTGATTTCTGACCTCAATAACACTATTATTGTGTGAATTCCATGAATTAAACTGTCTGATGATATATAATGCATGTAAAACATCCTCATCCCGCAACAACTTTGTATTAGGGGCAAATGAGTCTCCCTTACCTTGAGATGTAGGGTGGGAGTTACATAGGCAAATCACATGTATAGGGTGATGATCATATAGGGTATAGGGGATCACCCTAACACTGCATCCTTTTCACATCTTCATTGAACTTGAGTAAGTCTTTGTTCACATAACATCTATCCAATCTATTGTAAATGCTCTTATCCCCTTGCTGAAAGTTACACCAAGTAAACCAAACATCATTAAATTCACTCTTCTTCCTTGCCAGTGGGTCAAACAGTCTGAGCTTGTTAATAATTCTATACCTGAAGAATTTCTCATCAGCTTTCCACTCAAATCTCATTTCTCTCGCCTTATCCTGCAGTGATTCAACCATAATAAAGTCTCCACCCACATTCCGTGGTATCTCTGCAAGTGGGTCATCCATTTCCAAAGCTCTATTCTATCTTTGGGATCATTGGGGGCATACATCGAACAAACTCCCACCCTATTCTCCTTAAATTGCAATGTAATCCATACCACTGATCTGTACTTAAGAGGCTTACAACATTAATTGTACTTAACCCAAATTATAGTTTTTCCCGATCGCAACAAAATTGCATGGTTATGTTCATTAACCGTTGAAATTACAGAATTAAGCTCTCTTAATTCTTAGCACAATTTTAATGATTGTAACCAATTGCCTAAATGTCATAATTAAACTCAAAAGGCATCAAATATTGAAAGGAATGAAAGAGAATATAAGACAGAAGAAGAGAGAGATCACGAGCTTGATAACAAAGTTCGCTCAACATGAGCTACGTCTCCGGGTCCGCTTCACAATGCTGGACCGCTTTATTAATGACACCAAGCTTTAACATCCTTTTTACATCATCCAAGCTCCAAACCTGCATTACAAGATCTCCCACAATCTCTCTTCCACCTAAAGATACTTGTGTACTCTCCTTGAGTGCTTACACTTAAAGAATACAAATACAAGTCTCCGTGCTTACAAAAAAACTCCTTAAAAGAATTCTCTAATTCCCTAATTTCCTCCCAAGAGCATTCTAATTCTCCTTTTTATACATTTTAACATTCTATAGGGGTTAACAATATTATTCCCCATATAACCTAAATTAAGGCCTTATCACATTAAAATCTTCAAAATATGGCTCTCATTGGATTGAGCCCCCTATTATAATCCGTTAACAATTTCGGGAGTGTTTGTTTTTAGTTAATGATTATTAAACTCCTTAATAATAGGGGTGACTCGAGCCCTATTTTCATGGCTCATCACCAAAACATTAACAAACAAAAACTTTGCTGAAGCTTATCCCGAAATAACCGCGGATGTAGTGGTGACGCTTTGTGTTTGTAGGACGGAGGTTGGAGGTTCAAACCTTTCGAACCTAATTTGCCCTTTATTTCAGTGATTACCATATTCAAAGAAAATTTACGCCCAAATACATCCCAAGACAGGCAGGGTGATGGTGGAAGCTAATAATAGGATTGGGGAGGTCATGTATTCGAATCTTCCCAACATAGATATTTTTAACAAACAAACGCTAAATCAATCGGGTGCCACGTGATACCTTGCTATGCATCTACGTGGCACTTTCCTATTTGTTCACACCATGATACGTCTCGATCTGTGACTGGTCCATGACACTGCCAATGTTGAGTCAGCTACCACATCATTATGCCATGTATGCCGCCACATCATCTGTAGGGGTGCCATGTGTCAAACTCTGGTGATGCCACATCAGCATGCTGACATCATCATTTGTACCTAGTCAACCCATCTTTTTGGTAACTTTGACTGGCCATATCTTTTGCATACGAACTCCATTTGAGCCCGTTCAAGTTGCGTTAGAAAGCTCTTGACGAGCTCTTAGACTTCATGCCATTTTCATCCAATTAAGAGGCAATCAATTTTTTGACCTTGAATTGGCATCTAGAATCCCTCGTCCCACCTAACTTTGACCGAGCATAACTTTTGCGTTGGACCTCCTTTTGACACGATTCAAGCTGTGTCAAGATCGTGTTGGCAAGCTCTATCCAATGATGCTAGTTTCGTCAAATTTTGAGATTGCGATTTTTTAGGTCTTGTGGATCCTCCTGGATCATTCCTCCCAATTGAGAAGCTTTTGGACCCACCAAAAGTCTAGTTTTATAAAGAATTTAAGTGAGAATTTCTGCCTCACTTGCCCAGTATCATCTGTCCACTGTTGGAATTCTGGTCATCTGACCCATCACAAACAAGATGAAATATGAGATATTATTGCTAATACAATCAATCACTCCTTCAACTTTATACTCATCAATATTCATTGTTGCATCTGCTATATACTTGTTCCCACAAGTATACTTTATACTTGTTCCCACTTCTCCTATTTGTGACTAAATTATGGAAAAAGGAGCTATTCCCATCCCCCTTAAGCAGCCAATCGATTCCCAATATTTGTTTCCTATATATCTCCTCCCATAAGAGCCATTCTTTAAGGCCTTTAGAGAGAGAAGATCCCTTAAGAAGACAATATCTTGTCTTTCCAACTTTGATTTCAAAAGTGATGTCATCCAGTTTCTCTCACATTGGTTTCTTTTTCTCAAAAAATGTTTACAAAATAAAATCTATTCTATTGCTTGAGCATTAACTCCACAAATTGAAGTCTCTTGTGGAAGGAATACAATGCACTACTAGAAGGGGCTTCCTCTCCAACCGCCAAACAATTATGTTTTCATGATTTGTTTGGTCTTTGATTTGCATCAATTGAAGCTTGAAAGGGGGCTTTTCCAAGTAAGATAAGAAGAAAAAAACTTGATAGGCTAGTGATACTTTGTGGAAGAGACCAAGAAATCATTGAACCAACAATCAGATACTAAAAGTATCTCAAGACACTCAAAGATGAAGTTGAGTTCACACCTATAATTCCAATTAAAAAGGCTAAGTCTAGGTTTAACATCAACAAGATTAAGAAATGACATTTCTCCTAGCAAAGAGGAAAGAGTATCTTACCAATTCGAACCATCTAAGTGTTTATCCAAGTTGAGAATAACATTGAAGCTCTTTGTATGATCCTAGGAGAATAATTGAACAAAGAGTGGACAAATCTTATAAGTCCAAAGGAGTTTTTAACGTTGAAAATCCATAGGAGCATGGACATTAGTGAGGAAAATTGAATTAAAGTAGGAATTGACCAAGGAGTTTGTCTATAAGCTATCCAAAGGGAACGAGTAAGTTGACAAGGATCCTATAAATAAGTCATATTGCCTATAGATCCTTGAGGCCCAATGTTAAATTTTTAGGATAGCTGCAAATGTAATAGCACTCTTTGTTGTATGTGTTTTCCAAATGCAGCAATCTCTCTTTCATTTATATTGGGAATGAGGCTAGGAGAGACATGTCCCTTTATGGGACATGTCTATTCATAATTATTTATAAGAAAGGACATGCCTCTTCCCATTAATTATAATTTAATCAATCTTATAATGTTTTATCAATCAATTATTAATTAAGAATAATATAATAATTTAATATTGAATATTAAATTTCATATGATTAATAATAATATAACATATATAATATATTATTATTAATCAACATATATTATATGTATTCTAATGATCATATGACTGAAGCTACAAACATTAACACTCCCTCTTAGCTAGGGAGGATGATCAAACCAAAGTAACGAGAATCGGAATAGGCTTGGAATCGGCAAGGCTGAATCGAATCATGAATCGGCGGTGAATCACCAGTGAATCGGCTACGAATCGGCAAAGTGAAAAAACCCTTGAAATTTAGAGATTTTAATGATTTAAAACTTATTTCATGCACCATTTATTGAATATGACTTAATAAGCACACTATAACATCATCAA
>MU223738.1:574757-591855 GCA_018584345.1 Thuja plicata
TCATGCTTCTTTGTTAATGCTTGACCACGATCATAACAAATTAATATATCTCTTTAATGAAAGTCACTTTCAGGAATTTCACATAGACCCGTACACATTCCGTCATAACTTTTGAACCCCACACTTTCTTTTCAATCGCTTCGGTGAGCTTCTCTGAAATTAGTTTTTCACCAACATATCCAAAATTTAGAAAAATCCAATGGTGGATTTGTGAGATATGGTCCTTTTACTGAGACTGTATTTTCTGAGACAGTCACACATTCACCATCAACAAACTACTCTCTTACATTTGCAGTCTGGCTCTGATACCATGTTAAATTTTTAGGATAACTGCAAATGTAATAGCACTCTATGTTGTATGTGTTTTCCAAATGCAACAATCTCTCTTTCATTTATATTGGGAATGAGGCTAGGAGAGACATGTCCCTTAATGGGACATGTCTATTCATTATTATTTATAAGAAAGGACATGCCTCTTCCCATTAATTATAATTTAATCAATCTTATAATGTTTTATCAATCAATTATTAATTAAGAATAATATAATAATATAATATTGAATATTAAATTTCATATGATTAATAATAATATAACATATATAATATATTATTATTAATCAACATATATTATATGTGTTCTAATGATCATATGACTGAAGCTACAAACATTAACACCCAATACATTGGCATTGATAAGTTTTCCAAATCTTAGAGGGTAGAGAAACCATTTTCTCAATAGGGAGTTCCATTTCTTGGAGAAAACTGATATTATGCTTATGCTCTTGTATAGGGTCCTACACAACTTTTTGATGTAGGGCGGTGCTCAATTCCCTAGTATTCCATCAAATAAGAAGTATTAATGGGATTAGAGAAGTGAACATTTATTGTTTGAATGGCACTAGATCTCGCTAGGAATTCTCCAGTCATCTTCACCTTCCCTCGATCTTCTTTTCTCCTTGCTTTGGAGATCTTATTTGAGGAAACCTTTTTGAGTTTTTTTTTTTTTTAAGGTCTAAAGGAGGTGGAGCTTTCTTTTTTAGAATCATCTTTTAAACCATGTGCCAAAGATTCTTGTGGCAAGGGTTTCTTTAATGGCAAGGGTTTCTGCTGTGAAAGGAGAGGTTACAATCATAGGGGTGTCTACATTATTAGCTTTTTGATGCTCGACAAATTCCTTAATTTGGTTGAGAGAGATAGGGATACTCACATTTAGGGGCACTTGCAATTTTAGGAACACCTACGATTTAGGAACTTATTAAGTTTTTGCCAAGCCAGGCAATGCAACATGATCACCTAGAACCTTGGTAAAGCAAGCTCAAGTTCCTCAAAAATTTCTAGGATATAAAATATATTATTGATGTTTTCTCTTATTAAGTTTCCTTTTTGACATTTGGTGGCCTTCCTCAATTGAAGGTTTTCACAATCATGAAGTGTTCAGGTCGAATCCTTTTGCATGGGCTAGGGCTTTTCTTTATGCTTTGGCTACAAATTTGTTTGGTAATGATTGGGAGTAGCTATAATCCCACGGGGGCAATCCCTTTCTAAGTGCCTACATGCACACAAACTTGACAATGAAAGGGAAGAGCTTCACAATCAGTATTTTCAATCAATTGCATGTTTTCCAATCTAATCTCTAGAGTTAGGAATAAGGTTATTGAGATCACTTTCAACATAAATATGAGCATGAGTAGGTGCTTGTTGTTCCCTTGTGAGATGAGAGAAAGTTGGAATTGATGGGTTTCCCAAGGATTGCAACAATCATTTGAAGATTCTTAGGTTTATAGAACTCTATGGGTAGTCAAAGAAGATGAAACTAGTCAAGTTTTCAAGAAGGGAGATCTTCCACATAATCATGCTAAGGTTTGATGAATATACTCGCTTTATTGGAGAAAAAAACCTCCTTTGACAACCATGTTTTAATGAGCTATTTTAGGGAAAAAACTACAAAAAATCACCATTGGCAGCAAGGATGATCTCCACGTGCCCCTCGGGTTGCCAATTTTGATGAGTTTAAGTTTCCAAGAAAGACAACGAGACTAAAATTCCCATAAACTTGCAAATCAAAGCATGTCAATTAATAGAACACATTGTTCCCAGTTAGGTTGGGATTGATGGCAAGAATGGGCTGATCCACACTCTTCTACAAGCAACTATTAGGTCTTGGTCATATTTCCAATGTATAGTCATTCATTGCATGTAGTAGAAAATGGACAACATCATCATGTCCAAAGGATGAGGCATTATAAGCTCAGAGATCTTTGATGGAGAAGGGAAGAGGGCCGAGGGATCCCCCTCCAAATGTATTCATATGTGCCAAAAAGCACAAATGGTGGCGAAAATACACAACAATAAAACCCCATGACCGTTTACCTTCATAGTCATCCCTATGAATTAGGATTTTCTCCTTGGTTGATGAGCTCAAGCTCTTGTGTTCATCCTCCTCTCAAACCTTTAGTCATGGACACACATGCAAAGCCATTTATAATATATTCTCATCAAATAATTAATTAGATTTTACGTATATTTATTATTTAATATTTTTAATTGTTATAAAACTTGATAGTTTGATATTAAACAATGGAGACAAAGTATTGTTGAATAGAAAAGTACAAGACGATGTTTCTAAATGAAACAATCGTTAACTGAATACAAAAAAGGAAACTAACTAATATTCTAAACCGACTAAAGATAACCATTAGAAACCTTACATTATTATTCTAATACCTTCCCTTAATGGTCATCGTACTAACTACAGAAAAAACATAGAAGGCTGCTCCCTTCTCTTCAAAAGATTGCGACATGAGCCTGGCTCCCTGAATCTGCAAAACTTCTGGAAATGACCAAGAGTACCAGAATCCATCCAACTAGATGTTGGGTAACAAAGCTATCCCTCTGAGATCAGTTGCTAAAACCAACAAAAACCTGAAACAACGATTTTGTGAAAAAATGGGCAAACCCTCTAAAACATGATTTTATCAAAAATTGCAAAAAAATGTTTGTAGATGTTTGCCCCAGAAACTCCAGGTGTGACCCAAAACAAACTGCAAGAAACCACGATTTTTGTGGAAAAAATTGTCAAACCTTGAAATTGAAGTTTACAAAGCATCCTTTTTTTGGGATAAAATGGTAAAAACTCTAAAACAGGAACACCTGACAAGATTTTTTGTGGAAAAGATTAGAAAATCCTCCAAACGAGAACTCATGAATTTTGAGGACAAAATCATGCAAAACCTAGAAACAATTTTCGACGATAAAATTGAAAAAACTAAACACGATTTTTAAGGACAAAATCAATCTAAACCCAAGACACAATCCGAGACATGAATCATAATACAAAGCTTCGTTTTTGAGGAAAAATGGTAAAACCCATTTACAAAACATTTTTTAAGACAAAAAATCGCACAAAACCCACAATAATTTTTTCATGGACAAAAATTATAAAACCCTCCCATAATTTTTAAGGAAAAAATTATGAAAATCAACAATATAATTTTTGAGGACAGAATTATTAAAACCCAACAGAATTTTTGAAAGAGAATTATTAAAACCCACCTACTAATTTTTAAGGAAAAAAATTAGAAAACCCAAGAGATGACAAACCGACCCATCATAGAAACTTTCACGTGGCAAACCTTCACGTGGCAAAACACCAAACTTCGTGTGGTAAAATACCCCATAATATGACCAAACTTCATCACACGGTAAAACAAGAAAACACTTCGTGCGAAAAACAGCACATGCAAGCAACATGCAAGTCACATAAAGCACATGCAAGCAACATGCAACTCACAAAAAACACATGCAAGTACATGCAACCCACATAACACTGGGCCTCCCGTGAGTGAGTGAGACCCAAACCCGCTCTGATACCATGTTATAAAACTTGATAGTTTGATATTAAGCAATGGATACGAAGTCTCTTTAAAATAGAAAAGTATAAGACGATTATTTGAAATGAAACAATCGTCAACTGAATATAAAAATGAAACTAACTAATAAAACTAAACTTACTAAAGATCACCATTAGAAACATTACATTACTATTCTAATCTTAATAGTATTTAAAAATTATAAATTTTTTATAAACTCTTAATAAAAACTAGTTGTATTCATATTATATATAGTTATATATAATACAACTAGACACACACACACACACACACACACACAGAGAGAGAGAGAGAGAGAGAGAGAGAGAGAGAGAGAGATCCAACCATGCACACACACATATCCAATCATGTTCATTAAGGACTTTGAAAAATAGCAGTATCCAAGTCCATGCCCATACAATTGTGGTTATTTACCAACCCTTCATTTACCCTAATATTTATGTAGTTTAATTGATTGTACTTTCAACTTTTGTTGACCTACTTTGGTTATTTCTTGACATATTTTTAATCTTACCTTTAAACCTTTTGTTAACCAAAGGAGTACGAATGTGATGCTTTGTGTAAGCTGTACAAGATATTTTGAAGTGTCTCTTGTTGCCTGATAAAATTGGCCTTTTAAGAAGGGCCAATATCCTCCAATATTAACAATCTTCTTTTTGCATTGTATTGATGAACAAGGACAAGTCCCTCTTTACAATAATGCCCTGAAGATGTTACTGGCTGCTAGCTTGAGGGCACAAATTAAAGCTTCCCTTTGGCAACGCTAGTGCAGCAAATTCCTAGCACAAGTTAAAATACTCCTTGCATTGATGCTTTTTGCTACTTAGAATCCCTCCTCTGTAAGTCCGATGTTGCCAGTGCGAGCTTCATTAAATCTTAACCTGGCATATTATATAGGTCGTTGGGACCACATATTGTATTTTGCATTTGACCCTTTTACAAGGGCTCTTCTATATACAATTTTCATTATGGGGATAAAAGCCCTAAAATTTATAAGATAAAGCAATGATTTAAGATGTTTCATCTTTATCGTTGATTGTGGTCAGTAGTAAAGTGTAGAAGGGTAAATAAAGCATAAAAAGAATGGATGATAGAGCCATTACTGACCAAAATCTTTGGCAACATTTAAGCAATATAATGAACAATTTTATTACATCCATATCATGTAGAGTACTCATAAGTTTGTGATTCAAGCACATATATGCTACATTACAGGATTCTTTGTCAATCCTCGATCAAATTGGGCCGGATTCTGATTGTTGTCTGCATTTGGCTTGGATTTGGACAGGGTCTGGCCCTTAGCTTGACCATTTGACCTATTCATGTGTGAGATGTAGCTGCATTGGATGACAAGGCTTGAGGCTATTCCTTGGGCAAACTTAGGGAGAATCTAGGTGAACCCAAGGAGGAACCATGGGAATTTAAAAGAAAAAGCGTATTATTAAAATAAGTAGATGTAAAACTGTTGATGTTTTGTAGCTTCTGTTAGATAAATCCTGTGAGACTATTGAAAATATATATATATATATATATATATTTTATTATGTGAGATATAAAATATATATAGATATATATATATCTAAAATAGTATTAGGAGAAATTAATATAATAATGATTCAGAGATATTACATGTGTGTGTGTGTGTGTATATATTTATGTAGTTACATAATCAATTATCATTATATTAATCTCATAATAATGAATAGACATGTCCGATGAAGGGACATGTCTCTCCTAGACTCATTCTCAATATAAATGAAAGAGAGATTGCTGCATTTGGAAAGCACATACAACATAGAGTGCCATTACATTTGCAGCTAACCTAAAACTTAGCATGGTATCAGAGCCAGACTGCAAATGTAAGAGAGTAGTTTGTCGATGGTGAATGTGTGACTGTCTCAAAAAATACAGTCTCAGTACAGGGACCATATCTCACAAATCCACTGTTGGATTTTGCTGAATTTTGGATATGTTGGTGAAAAACAAATTTTGAAGCATCTCATTGGAGCGATTGGAGAGAAAGTGTGGGGTTCAAAAGTTATGACGGAATGTGTACGGGTCTATGTGAAATTCTTAAAAGCGGCTTTCATTAAAGAGATATATTAATTTGTTATGATCGTGGTCAAGGATTAACAAAGAAGAACGTATTCAAGGAAGGGTGTCTCTTTCTATAAAGAAAGAATTAATTATAGTGTCACCTCTCTTGGAGCAATCAAGTCATTTCACAAGAAGACATGAGAATCGTTCAATGATATAATAGTGAGAATTGTACATTGTGGGAGGAATAATAACCAATGTTACATTCCCATTTGAACCATCCTTAGTGGGGAGATGATTCAAAGGGGAGATGTCTCTCAAATAATCTGATAAGGTGTTTTCTGATTTGATGTATGTAGACCCTCATTGGAACAACTTGTATCAAGGATGTTGATGCGCAGATAAGTATTTATTATCCTTGAGTATTACTTCATCTACTCATTGTAGTATCTCTCTTATTTGTATTTCTCTACATACTATAAAAGCTATTTGCTTTGATCTTTTCCAGGGATGCTTTTGCAGGAAAAAGAAGATTGATATCAAATTCAGAGGGAGTCTGACAAGTTTATCTTAAACAATCTTGGATGAAAAGATCAACAGATTGATATCTGCTCAGTGAGTTCTTCTCTGTGAGAGAAGTTCGAGGTAAAATCCCTTGTTTCCACCCTTTGTGCTGACGCATGGTGGATGTCATGTGTGTGAATCCATGTTTTTAATGGGCCTACCTCCTACGTACATCATAAGGGAGTGATGACTTCCAAATGATTATTGTTAAGTTTTCAGATTTATGCAAGGAAATTACAACCTATAGATGTCTTTTAATCTTGAAACAAAGCAATACACAAAGTAAGCAAGGAGTATGGAAGAATAGTACCCGATTTGTACTTCAAAATCTGCTAGATGAAGGCTCTCATCATTATCCTTTAATCAGGTCCAGCCAGCCCTTTATCTTCTCATCATATGCTGATCACAGTATGAGGTAATTGCAGATCCAATTGCTATAGGTCTTCAATCCAAACTCTCTTGTAGATCGCACTCCTATAATGTAAGATGTTGCACTATCAAGTATTGGATCACTGATCCAAATTACCTAGCATATCCTTATATTGCATCATATTTGTATCACCATTTATGTTTTGACAAATCGCATCAATTTAATGTTCGAAGTCTGATATAGGTCGCACAACACTGCTGCTCTAAGTCGCCTTTAAGGCATGATATCTCGCACATAAATCAGTCTTCAATGGCTGCACTAAATCACCGATATTAGGTGGATGATCTGCACCAGAAATCTGATCATCATTTGCTTATGCAATTCGCACCAATGTCTGATCCAATTTGCTAGTATATTTCGCACTAGTTGAATGCATAATGGCAGATGAAAAATGTTGATTATGATCGATTCTTGAGAGGGAGATCATATGTTATGTTTTTGATATTTTCTCCACCAAGAATCGATTTACTTATAAATGCAAATGGAGTGCCTACTCAAGAGGCCGACTTGGATAATTAAATAATAAATATAATTATCCAAGAGGATGACTTGGGCCCTCTTTAATTTATTATTTAATTTAAACTATTTAAGCATATAAAATTGATTTTATTAAAAACAATAAATATTAAATATTCCTTATATTTAATATTATTATTTATATATCGAGTTATAATAATAAATATATATATTCTATATATTTATTATTATTTATCCAAGGTATAAGATATTTGCCGTAATGCCATAATATCAACAATTATCAATTGTATTTGCAGAAGTTATTGGAAGGTGACGATCTTACAATAACTTAAATCATGATATACATTATTTATAATGTTGAAACAGATCATGATGGATTAAATCAACAACTAAGTGTTAGATGTCATTAAATTGACGGTCTATGAGTTGTTTGTATAGATATATGATAGGTATTTGGTGAATATCATGTGTTGATATTCAGCAGGCCAATACTCTTTTGAGTACTTGGTGAATATCATATGTTGATGTTCTGATAGGCCAATACTCAGAGTATTTGGTGAATGTCATCTATTGACATTCTGATAGGCCAATACTCAAGATATCAAATGTGATATCAAATGATGGAAATCTTCTATTGTGATAGACTTCTTATGATGGGCTGAAACAGATCATCTAATCATGATAGATGATATCTTGCATGGTGGATTAAGTTCCTGAAACAGTCCATGGCCTTCTATTGTGATAGACATCTTATGATGGCTGAAACAGATCATGATAGATGATATCTTGCATGGTGGATTAAGTTCCTTAAATAGACCATGACCTTCTATTGTGATAGACATCTTATGATAGCTGAAACAGATCATGATAGATGATAAATGTTCTTATGGTAAGGGTACATGTGCACATTACTTATAGGACATTTTGAGTTATGGTGAATATCACGAGACTTGATATTCTTGGTCAACCTATATCTCTGATATAATATTGAGGTGATACCTAAAATATTTTTTTGAGATATGGTGAATATCACGAGACTTGATATTCTTGGTCAAACCATATCTCTTGATATCACAATGAGGTGATATCTTCTCTCTTAAAAGTAATGGATCTTTTTAATTGCATTTTGATGGATTTTATCTTCCCTAGCTAAGAGGGAGTGTTGATGTTTGTAGCTTCTGTCAGATAAATCCTATGAGACTATTGAATATATATATATATATATATATATATATATTATGTAAGATATAATATATATAGATATATATCTAAAATAGTATTAGGATAATAATGATTCAGAGATATTACATGTGTGTGTATATATATATATATATTTATGTAGCTACATAATCAATTATCATTATATTAATCTCATAATAATGAATAGACATGTCCCATGAAGGGACATGTCTCTCCTAGCCTCATTCTCAATATAAATGAAAGAGAGATTGCTGCATTTGGAAAACACATACAACATAGAGTGCTATTACATTTGCAGCTATCCGAAAACTTAATATAAACAAACATAACCCACTGTAAAATTGTAGTTTTAAAGGATTTGGAGCACGATCAAAAGTAGTAAATTGCTACCATTTGAACTTGTTGGGGGCTGTCATATCCAGACATCTGCTATGGTTTTAAAAAGTAAAAAATAAAAAATGTTTTGAGCTTGCGTTGGATTGAAAAGTAGTGTTATTTTCCTGAGTTTTTTTCTGAATTAATCTCTAGCAAAAGCATTCTATTTATACTTTTGATTTTTCATGTAAGTCTCAATTTTGAGTAATGCTACTATAGCATAAGCCATTCTAATCTACCCTTAGCATTTATGATTTGACAAGTGACATTGCATTTTCAATTATCAGTTCTGTTCTCAATTATGTATTCAATTTTGTACATTTTGCACAAATTATGTTTATATGGATAACCTGGTAGCACTGAACCCCAGTCAAAAAACTATTGAACTGCTTAACATGAAGCTGAACTGCTAACGCAGCATATTTAGATATCCTGATTCCTATATTCCCCAAGGATAAGTCCTCGCCATTTTTTTCTACGTACCTGTATTGGAGACATTTCGGGGACTCGAGGACATCGCAGAAACATCCACCTGCCATCTTTGATTGAAATAATCTGGTCCTGATGTCTTAGAAATGTGGGGATTTTTTGGGGATGGCTGGCCATTGCCAATAAAGTTGGGAACATCAAGGATGTTCCCCTAACCATCCCGGTTACAGCCAGCCCTCCCCTTGCAATTACACTCGAGTTTTTTTATAAAAGGGCCCAAAATATATATAAAAATGTTTCATTGTTCTTTTGTGGGTGCCCGCATGACTCTTAGCACTATATGAGAGATTTTGGTCCGCAAACAACAATTTTGCACGCTCCTTTATGATTTATGACAGTCACATGTTGATAGGGTTGTCCTTGCAAGATTTGAAAGCAGGTTTCAGCCATTTCAGTTGGTAAAATATCAGGGTTTTCAAGATAAAATCAGGCAAAACAATACTGAGGATTTGAAGCTCCATTTGTACCTCTCAATGTGGTGTTACAATCCCAAGATATTGAGTTTGTATCTCTGAAAACAACAGTTTTAAGTTGATTTTGCAGTCAGAAAATTGTAGGCTTGCAACATATGATGGCAAAGGTTAAGACTTATTGAAGCAGCCACCTTTCCGATTTCGATACAAAGTCAGGAACTTGTTGTCACTTGTATCAATAACTACAATTCTGAGATGAGGGAGATAGGCTCATTGATTGCACAAGTTCTTTGCAAGTTTAGGGGTGGTAGTATTTTTTTGTATGTTTTTTTTCTAGGATGCCGGTTCGGGTTTGAGTTCGAAGAACCGGTTCGCCGGTACGACAAAATTTTGAAAAAGGGGTTTTTGGATATATTTTGATATTTATGCAGCCTAGAAGCATGAGTTAAGATTAGAATGTCACATAGTATCATAAAAAGTAAACATTTAAATAATAAAAACACTTGTAAATTTGTAATCATAGCATCATGAATCATGAATCCATGATCATACCATCATATACTTCAAGTACAAGTTCAACATCAAAGATTCAAAACATTAAAATTAAATCAGAACATCAGTTCAAGTATCATTGTTTGAAGTTCAACTAATGGATTAATAATTTATTGATATTCTATAATTCTTCTTCTTCATCATCATCATCTTATATATGGAGCCTAGTAAGACTTGAAGGTTAATTTTTCCCCTTTTATTGGCGCAGTTTCCACCCCAAATTATTAAATGGGGGTTTGGGGGCAAAGCCCCCAAGACGGGGTCAAGGGGCAGCAAGAGTTATTTTTCAACCGACTTTAATTATTTTATAAAGGCATTGAGAGTTATTTTTCACCGGGCCCAAGTTTGGCGATGTAAAAAATTTGGGGTGGAAACCTATTTGCACACCACAAATGAGAATTAGAAGTAAAAAAAAGCCTTTAAAATCACCTTTTTAGGGTTGTGGATGCCAAATTTTTATTAAATTTGTCATAAAAAAACATTTTTCTGAACTCGCGCTTCAAATTCGTGGCAAATTTGTTTTTTTGTTTGAAGTTCGCCCGGGTTTGACTGTCCGCAACTTGGGTTCGAACTTGGTCCTAAAAGTTCGGACCTTACCTAGAACTGCCTAGACCCACAGGCGGACCGGACCCGGACCCCGAACTGGTTCGAATTTATCTGGGTCCGGGGGGGGTCCAGGGCCGAACCTGGTATCCTAGTTTTTTTTTGTATTTGTAGTTGGAACTTGCAGTCTTTGGGCATTTTGTTGTAAATGTTATGTATCAAGGATCTATAATGTATATGATGAATGCTTTATTGTTATTATATGAATATTTGATATTTTCCTATATTTTTTAAATTCCCCTATTTTTTAATAGCTGTACCCTTTGCCGTACCTTGTCACCCCTAAAATGGCCTGCAAAAACTCCATCCCCAAAACGTGCCCCCTTCCTCTGCTATCTCCATCCTAGAAACTTGGTGGAACATGTCACATCTTATTGCCTTAAGTATTACTTTTTAAACATTAATTAATAATGCTTTCTTTGCTCCAAATATCATCAAAATTAGTGTTATACATCACAGTGCATACCTATAGGTAGTGACAACAATCTAACTTCAAGGAATAATTTACACGTTCTTTTGAAACTAGCTTTAGAAAAATTTCTGTTTTCTTGTCACTATTATTGCACATCATGCTTGTAGTTGTATAAGAGTATAAGGTGACAATTTAGAATTTCTTTTTTATGTTTTTAGCCTTGTTCTCCTGAATTTCTCTGATGTTTGTCTGAGGTAAATGGCAGTCCATTAAATTTGTGTGTTTGGTGCTGAAAATTTTCAGAGAAGCAAAGAGAGTACTACAAAAATGCAAAAAATGTGAAGAAGTATAGGAAGCTCCTGAAACATTTGGGGGAAGGGGGCCATAGTAACCAGGATCAGATAGATACAAATGCTTGTGAGGTACAATATCTCTCTCCTTGTTTGGGCAGTTTTATTTTGATTCGTATTTGTGAATGCTGTAATTTTTTTTCCCTTTGTCAGCTTTTATTTACCTTATTACAGAGATATGCACTTATTCTCCTTTGATAGGACAGTTATATATGCTATTTGGAAGTGAATGGGTATGTGCAAAGTCAAACTTTAAATGGCAAGACCTTTATTGTTCTATGCAAATCTAATTGCTACTTGAAACTTAGTCAGGTACAAAATGGTTAACTTAGCAATGTTCTTAAGGTGAATTTGTACATGGTAAAACTCACTCATAGGCAACCTCAAAACATGACAAATAAAAACAGTATTATTACTAATAAGTAGGAGATATTTTCCACAGCAAGTCAAATTGCGATATTACTATCAGGATTCAATTGTCCAGTTTTTCGAGTCAAACTCATTGACCCATGTTTCTTGAGTGGTGGTTCACAATAACCCATCTCTTATGATAATGAATGGAACACTTAGTACTCATGTTCCATTCATTCTCATGAGAGATGGGTTCTTGTGAACTATTACCCATGAAATGTGGGTCAATGAGTTTGACTCAAAAATTGCACAGTTGAATCTTGATAGTAATATCACGAGTATTATAACTACAAAAAGAACAATTAAAATATTAAAAATTATCTTGACATTTTTGCAAAGAAAGTAGAATTGTTATTTGTTTTTTAGTTTAAACTATTATTTAAATAAATGTTGTAACTTTGTTGTATGATAAGTAGGAGATATTTTCCACAGCAAGTCAAATTGTGATATTGCTACCAGGATTCAACTGTGTAGTTTTTTGAGTCAAACTCATTGACCCATGTTTCATGAGTAGTGGCTCACAAGAAACCATCTCTCATGAGAATGAATGGAACACTTAACACTCATTGAATCTAGGTGATGCTCACAAAGGTGAAGCACTGGGATGGGTGACCTCCCGGGAAGTCCCGGTGCTTCACCTCTGTGAGCATCACCTAGATTCAATGAGTGCTAAGTGTTCCATTCATTCTCACGAGAGATGGGTTCTTCTGAACCATTACTCATGAAACATGAGTCAATGAGTTTGACTCAAAAAATTACATAGTTGAACCCTGATAGCAATATCACACTTTGTTGTATGTTCAGGACTATTGTTACTTCAATTTTCTCTTTATATCTTGTCTGTCTATTCTATCTGTAAGCCCCTTTTTGCAAGTCCAACATAATGCCGAGCCACAATATGGGAGTAATGTCCAATTTTGGGATCACCTTATACTGTACCCTAAATTCACAAATCCCAGCGAAGCAAATAGCAAAACAATTAAAATATAAAAAATTATCTTGATATTCTTGCAAAGAAAGTAGATCTGTTATTTGTTTTTTTATTTTAAAGTATTATTTAATTAAATATTGTAACTTTATTGTATGTTCAAGATTATTGTATGTTCAAGACTATTGCCACTTCAATTTTCTCTTTATTTCTCATCAATCTATTCTATCAAATAGTAGGTCCCTTTTTGCAAGTCCAACATAATGCCAAGACACAATATGGGAGTGTAATGTCCCTTTTGGGATACTTTATAGTTATACTTTGCCCTTAATTCACAAATCCAAGTGAAGCCAATAGCAAAATATAGTTAAAGATATAATCCTTGCTCTCAAAAATAAGATGAGATAGACTTGTTTTGGAAACTTGCAACCAGATTAAATAATAGTGTAGATCTAATTTATGAAATACATCCAATTCTAGGGTTAGGAAATAAACATATGAATCTGCACAACAAATCTTAATGATTACATGGGAGTCCAACCATAGCAAGAGTTATATTGAAGACATGATGAGGTGCCCCAATTATCGTCTACCCTAGGCCCTAAAGTAGGACCTTATCCTGTGTGGCCTCATGTGGTCCTTAACCATCATCATGAGGTGGCGTACCTAGTGAGGGATTTACACCTCCTCCATCATGTCAATCTCTTGCCTCTTATGATCAACTCACTTCAACAATTTATCATTGCGGGTTAGTAGGGGAGTTGCAAGGGTGCCCTTGACCCTCAACCCTAGACCCAAGGCTAGGACCTTGTCCTCCTTGGTCTCATGTAGTCCTTAATCGATGGTCCTTAACCATTTTTACGAGGCGCCATACCTAGTGGGAATCTTTCACCGTTCTCTATCCTTGTATTCCCCTCCCTCAACAAGACCAATCATTGCAAAATTTCATATTGATAATATAGACATTAAATTCAAGTATTCATTAATTGTATATAATTAGACATAAACATTATGTATTCCCATCCATAGTTGAAAAATTTAAAACTCGGACTTGGCAATAACTTGGCCAGCCCAATTTTTTTTTGAAAAACTCAGACTCCTCAAAAACTCGGCAAAAAAAGGGCAATAAATCAACACTTTTATCGAACATTTGAAAATGCATAATGCCTCGTGACTATTTTGCAATGTCACTCACTAGAGAGTAGGATAAACTTACTCAAAATGGGTACGTTGAAGTTTTCAAGTCACAAAAGATGAGAACGTATGTAGTGGTAAAGAGAAGAAAATAAAAGGCCTAAAAAGAACACTCAATAATCTACATCAACTTCCATAAAACATGCAAACTTTTCAAAAGAGAGCATATTATCTAAGAAAGAAAAGTTGTAATGTGCATATTGCAATAAGAAGGTTAGAAGAATCAACATGCTTGATGTGATAGATTAATTGGTTCATAGCTTCTGAGGAAGAACCCAATAGTCATTGTAGATTTCCTTATTAATAGACTCTCCACCTTCATATGTAACTTCAACTATTGGTTTAGAGAAAGAAGCACTAGGGCAAGGCACTTGTAGTGCTTGTAGTTACTAGATTAGGAACTTAAATCCTTGACTTTGGAGCTTCCCATCACATGGCTTTGTCATGGGTGTTTTTCTTTTCATTTGAGACTTTTTCAGTGCCTCACATTCTAATGGGTAACAACACTTCTATGAGTGTTTATAGTAGAGGGCTTGTTGATATGGGTCAAAGATTATCTAATGATGTCCTTTGTGTACCATCCTATCAACTAATCTCCTATCTGTCAATTGGATTACACATTGGGATATGAAATAGTGTTGAATTTGCTCTTGATTTTTTGATCATTTGGGATATGCAGAGGAAAGAACTTGTCATAGTTGGGAAGGTAGGTGATTATTCCAAATCACACTTCATAATTTGCTCTAGATGCTCCTTTAACTAATGTTCATGGTTAGGCATTTGGGGTGGGTGATTTTCAAGATGTGCAGTTGAGTAATCTAAACCTAGAAGTACTTCACAAATCTTTGTAATTTGTTTTATGAGTCTTGATTTACAAATCTAGAGTACACCATTGATGAAATAGGTTTCCTCATTGATGACAATTTCACAACAATTGTCGTCTCTTCATCTTTGGCTCTTGTTCTAAACAGTTGAGTAGTCACTATTTTAGTTAGCCCTTGGAGTCCTTATTAGATTGTGACATCTTTCAACTTTTACATGGCAATAGATGAGCAACATCTAAAGATCTTATATTTTCTTTGCTTTTATTCTTTTCAAGAATGGTATATATAGTACCAGACTTGCATTTGTTTCTTCCTAAGGGGACGAATGTTGTTCAATGGGCATGGATCATCTTCAATGTTAGTTTACCTAGTATCTCCTTTCTTTTCTCTAAGGAGAGGGGAACTCTTCTTTGCATGTAGTTTTATCATTTTTTTAGAGAGATCTTTGTACATGTATACCTAACCTGGCCGCACATTGTCCATGACCCATTCCATCTATCCTACCCCCCTAAAAAATACGTAAAGGAGGTATTGGTGAATAATACAATATATAAATTTTTCTGCATTTAGTTAATTACTTTGTTGCATTAGTGTGCATCTAAGATAAATTTACTGTATGTATCTACTTGGGTAGCTAATATCTCCCTTGCACATTAGCAGTCATCTACTTACGAATGTAGTATGTACCTTCCTAGTTTGCTGGAAATGTACCATACACGTGACTACATCTTCTATTGTCTTACATTGGGTGTGCGTATACATCTCCTGTGTTGGTAGTTTGCATTATGTTGTGATTGATGTCAAACGTGTTGATGTTGATGACAAAGGAGAACAGTAAGAGGAATTTATCAATTGTGTTTGTTGTAGGTGTTGCCATTAATGACAAAGGGGCAAATTATTAGCAATATGAGTTCAGTGTTATTGATATTATCCTAGTGTTTGCATTGATGTCAAACTGATGAAGTGATTAGCTACCTAATGTACTGTGATTGATAGATGTCTGAAAAATGAGTGTTTAGGTGTTATGTTGACTGGTGATGACATTCAATGAGTGTGGTGTTTCTGAAGGGTGACAATTATGGAAGCTTGAATATGCCGGAAAGAGTATTTGAAGTCCTTATGGGAGAATGCTTTGCGTTCTCCACATTCGAAGATTATGGCTTGCAGTTCTGGATTTAGTGTCTATGTTTTGGGAATGTTGCACTATTATGTTCTCAGGTCCTCAGTAGTCCAGGTGTCGAAGTTGTGTTGTAGTATGCCGACAATGAGGCTATCTCTCAGGATTGGTCTTGAGAATGCTCCTCATTGCTCTTGTTGCTTAATTGATACTTTAGTCTCCTTGCTATATTAACTAATCTATTGAGTCTATTGTCATTGATGTCAAAGGTTGATGATCTAGGTTGTATAAATTTCAGAGAATTCGATTGAGCTGCTTGACGTGCTTGAGCTGCTTGAGGTGCTTGAGCTCCTTGCCTGACTGGTTCAGCTGCGTGCTTGCCCACTCCCTTGCCAAGTCAGATTTTGCGCCATTTCAACGATTGAATATTCTAAAGGTTGATTTCTTTGACTTTAAATGTGGAGGCCAAGTTTAATATTCATTCATCATCGCATATAACCAAAGTTGTGGGCAGCTTCAAAATTTAAGATAGATAGATAGATATAATTTTTACGTCCACGAGGCTAAACATAGCGTATGGGACAGCAAAGCAACCTAGGCTGACTTCAGTAACTCTGTTCGTTTCTTGTGCAAGCTGATGATGAGCCCACCTAACTTCTCAATGTACTCCTCGCTGACTATGTTATGCCAAGAGCTATCTGATAATGTATCCGCAAATTTATCCCTGCTGTTCTTGTAGGCTTCACATTCTAAAATAAAGTGATGTTCGGTTTCCACTTTCCCAAAGTTACAAAACATGCAAATTCTCTCTTCCCAAGCCTCCTTTGGCCTCT
>MU223738.1:593765-650175 GCA_018584345.1 Thuja plicata
TATTTCTACTCATGGAAATTAACTCCTCTCTCCTTGTGAACATAAAATCAGTTTTCTTCTTCTTTAGGATCTGTTTATAAGCCTTGATGTCAAGGTTTGTTTTATTTGACTCCCTTAGATTTCTCCTAGCCATCTTGCATTCCTTATCAAACCACGCATTAACTGTGAAACAATTAGTTTCGGATTTTCTGTTTTTAGTTCTCTTGCATTTTGAGAGAGCCTCATGAATCAGACTTGATAACGCATGGCTATTAACAACATGCCTGTGCATATGTATCCCCCTACACAGTCTCTCAAAAGTAGCCCTGAAAATGTTACCGTTTTCTAAAGTCAACAAGATTCTGCCCTGAGAAGGGGGTTGTTGAGGGCACTGGTTCTTTGCCCCAAGCTGCCCATCCTTTGCCAAACACAACTTTACGTACAGTGGTCTATGATCTGATTTGAGATCCCATATGTGTTCTCCAATGGCCACTTCCTCAATTCTCTCATACAAATTCTGTGAATAAATAGCATAATCCACCACGCTTGCCCCGTTATATGTGTTGCAGGTGAAATTGCCCGACTTAGACCATCTAGCCAGACCATTGCAAAATATTAGATCAAAAGTGCCACATAGAGTGACCAATTCTTCCCCAAAATGATTGTAGCCTTTAGCATATTCGGAAACTCTTTCCCACTGATGTTTTCTCTTTTCTATGAGCCAAATAGGGTTACCATTTTCTTGATAGCTGAAGATACTGGCTTGACAATTTGTTATTCTAGCATTGAAATCTCCGACTAGTAGAACATCCCCACGCTGTGAAAAAACAACATCTTTTTGTAAGGCAGCATAAGGGTCATTGTGATATAGGTCACACTTTTAATAAGCTTTAGATACCTGTGGAGCAAAGTAACAAGCTGCAATCCTGAGAAGATTGTTGTTTTCCACGATTTTAAGCCAAACGAATTGTTTATTAGAATCTGCCTTTTCCAACTGAATGACACGTCCTTCCCTTTCTTTTACTAGAACCATTATGCCTCCATGACCTTTACCATTTCCCGCTGCCTCATTCCACATTGCTAGCTTCCAGTAGCCTTCAAACAATGGAGTCTTACATCCTTCATGCTCATGTATCTCAGTGAGACAAATAATGTCTTTTCCTTCCGCAATAGGTCCTAACCTAGGCCCACGCCTCCACGGATACCCTCTACAATTCCAACAAACTAAACTTAAGGAAGCCTGGGCTGAATTTGATTGCTATTTTTTTGAAGTGGAAAACTCAGAGTTGAGTTACTATCTTTATGGGTGAATGCTGATCTTGTCGTATCACTGCCTGTTGAAGTGTTTGTTGTCACATCTTTACTGCCCACTTGCTGCTCTACATTGGGGCGGTGGCCAAAATGAGCAATAATTGCTTTTCCCTTTAACATCCAAGCCCTTTTGCCTTCATCTCTAGCTGTTCCGATTTTTTCCATTTCCATCCTTCTTTCTTCTTGCTGCCTCATAGTTAGATCCTCCTCTAAAAAGAAGCGAGAACCCCTCAAGAGCTGTTTTTTGCTCAGTAAATTCTGTTTGTCACGAATGTTGGGCATGACTACCTTGATGGGCCTATCTCTCCCATCATATGATTTGTCAACCCTCCAAGCTTGGCTGATTTGACCTTGCCACGACAACATTTCATGTAAGAAGTCTCTTGTTAAGTCAAGGGTGTGTTCCCCTTCGCCATAATCTTTTATCCCTTTGATGATTATATTGGATGCCCTCATCTGCCTTTCCTTGACCTCCCTGTCTTGTGTGTTCTTCACGTGAGTCTTTGCCTCTTCACCCGCACATGCAAGGTGGTTGCTGTTTTTATCCCAAGTTTTGGTAACTTCTGAAAAACTTTTTTTCTCCTCTTCAAACCCTGCCTTACCCAACAAGCTAGTATGATGTAGTGGTATCCCCTTATCATGAGATGCCTCAGTATTTGTTGTAACCTTGTTTGCTTCCAACGTAACTCTCGAGTTTTGCCATTCACCCTTCATAATCTGCCGTTCATCTTTCATTTTCTGCCAATCAAGTTTCCCAGTTGATAGTGTCTCTTGCAACAATGAGATTTGAACTTTTAAAGCATTGTTATTGTCTTAGTGTCTCTTGCAACAATGAGATTTGAACTTTTAAAGCATTGTTATTGTCTGTAAGGGATTTATTTGTTGCTGTCAGGAAACGTATTTTGAGGTCACTATCTTGCTCTTTAACCTCTAGACGTTCCAACCTCTCCTTGGCCATCAAGAGTTCTTGCACATATAGATCACGACACCAAGCGAGAAGTGTAGAAGTAGGGCTGTAAATGACTAGGTCCACAAAGTTACTGCTGCCACGCAAGTGACTGTTGCCACCTAAATGTGGAGGAGGGCACGTTTTGATTCCATCCTTTTGTCTTGTCTCCTTTTTATATCTCTTCTGACCGTGTTTTTTCTCATGTGACCATTTCACACGGGCGAGTCTACGTTATAAAATGCCTTTGAACTGTTTGACGTTGACCCAAATGTATTTTCCTATCTTACCCAGTGAAGCAATTTTAACTTGTCCCAAATGATTAGTTTCAAAGTGCACCAGAAATTCTTGACTGTCTTTTACCAATGAGATGGTTTGTTTTCCCATTGTTTGTATTTCCATGGTTTGTTTTCCCATTGTTTGCATTTCCATTGTTTGATTTTGCATTGACAAAAGAAAGACAGCAACAAAACCAAATATAAAAATAAATAAAATAAACTTTCACACCTTGAAAGCTGCTAGTGTTTGACAGACCGGGCCCCTTGTCTAAAAGGCCACCCCTTTTCTGCCGTAGACTGGGCCCTGTTGAATGACTGCTGTCTGCTTGTCTGCGTGCCCTGCTGCCCTGTGTGATTTTATATATTCCATCAAGCTGCCTGCCTGCGTGCGTGTAGGCCCTTGTCTTGCCCTGCCCTTGTTTTGCACTGCCCGTCAAACGCGCGCTGTATATTGATTAAATTATCCGTCACTCCTGGGTCCTATTCCTGTGCTTGTCTGCGTGCCCTGCCTTAATAAATGACCGACCGTTTCTTTCTTTCATTTATTCCTTCTTCGTTGTCTTGGCCCAACAGCTTAGTGGTGCGGCTTCTGTAGTTGTTGTCTATAATTAGTCAAACAGACTCAAAGTAAAGGAGTTGTGCGCAAGATGTGAGTAATTAAAAATGAATGCAGTTTCAATTTTAAAAATGATGGATTGATATTTGAGTGAAGATTTTTGTGCATGTTATTTGTGCTGCCCATGTGGAGGGGAACATTTATATAGTCAGAAATTCTGCTGCATTATTTAGAATTTTAGAGCACTCAAACCAAGTCGTGCTTTTGAAAAAGAGCTGGGCTCATCTTTGGAGTCTTGTTTATGACTCTTGTTGCCGTGTAAAGAAGGGTAAAAAAAATAAGAGTCCTTTTTAATTAGTAGGTGATATGCCAGTCTGCTGTTTTTAAGAGATGATGGATGAATGATAATCATTTTTGGTTGCTGGGTGTTATTGAGGCAGTGTGTTTATCTTTTTGTGAGCTTGAGCAGTATCTGTCATTGGAGTATAATATTTTGTTTAAAAAAAGGGGAGGATATAGAGACATGTTGATATAGAGTCATGTATTTTTTAGTTGAAGCTCTATGTTGAATATCTATTATTCTATGGCCGGGCAGTGATTTTACAAAGGATTGTATGGTGTAAGAACTGGTTTTTCCTGTAGTGTGGGGTTTTTCAGCTGTGTATAGCATGGTCATCTTTTCATATGTGTGAACTTTGGAGTTGCAGGGGGTCCAAGGACCTGAGAGTTGAAGGAGTCGGTTCTGTGATTGACTCGAGCGTGTTGTTTTGAGTTATGTGATTTCATGAGTCAAGTATGATGCTTTAAGTGAAGTATGAAAATCATTTTATCAAGGTCTGTGTGATGGTCTGCTGCTAGTTTATCTTCATTGATACATCTACTGCTGGAAAATTAGAGGTGTCGTGTAGTTTTGGATTGGGATTGAAGTTTTGAGAAGTATTATTTAGTGATTTTGAGTTGGTGCTCAATTGAGGTTGGTGCTTCAGCTGATTGGAGTTGGTGCTTCAGTTGTTCGGAGTTGGTGCACTTTGAGAGTTGGTGCTCACTTATGCAATCTGGGTTGGTGCCCTTTTCTATTAATTAAAGCTATTGTATGCCGTGGTTTTTTACCCGAAAGGGTTTTTCATGAGAAATCTGGTGTATGCATCTTTATGGTTGCTCTCATTATGTTTTATGCGGATTCATGTAGTTCTGAAATACTAATTCACCCCCCTCCCCCACTTAGTATTTCTTATGTGCTCTTCATAATCATCAGATTAGTTGTCTTATTCTCAACTTGAAACTACCTGATGCCAATTCCTTTCATCTATGGTCAAGACTAGTCATTGATTAGTCAACTTCATTAGATCGATATCATTAGTCGGTGTTAAAGCTTGTCTTATCGATGCTTGTATTAATTTTTTGAGATGTTTACAATCTCAACCAATGCCATTAATCTTGTAACATACCATCTATAACTACCCTAAAATAGAATGGAAAATAAATTTTCTCTTACAAGGAAAATAAATATGATTAAACAAACATAACAAAAATAACTACTTTCCATTTCCTATGAACATGAATAAGAATTTCATTAACTAACTAAAAAGGAATTTTCCAACTAACTTCACATGAATCTTTTTAACTTATTTCATTACTTAATAGTTAAAATCAAAGGAAGTTCAATAAGAAATGCAACATTTGACTTTCATATGAAAAGAATCTAACAAAACTTTATTCATAGATTATTATGAAATGTTAACAACAAAAGTAACTACCAAAGAAAAATTCATAGAAGTTGTAACTTGATGGTTCAATCTCTGCTGTACTTCTTTTAGCTTCCAACCTTCATAGGGTGAAAGAGTATCATTTGGAGTTTTTGCCACCCAACCTTTGATCTTACGATCGTGACCTATTGGTCACTCGCACAACTTCCACATGGAAGTGGCCTAGCCCTTCTCAAGGGCATGTGAACACGGCTTCAATTTTCTTGCCATCCGAGACTTGTTGGAGAATCCACAACTATCTTAGCCAGCCAACCTATAGACATCTTCGCCTATTAGGGTGACCTTCCTAGCTAGACATTGCCCTATTGGTTCTAGTGACTGACTGTTACTACCCGTAGCATAGTACCGCCTTGGTCAAGGTTTTACAGGTGTAAGCACTGTACTTCGTGCTGTCATTGTCACCACCAAACTTGTATATTGAGTCCTTTAGACTCATTAAGGTCTCAATGACCCATTTAGGACTTGTCCATTTCAGGCAAAATACATGGTCCATTGACCCAAGAGTGATACACATTGGCATAAGCAGAACTTATTTTTTCCATGGTTAACAACCAATCTACAGGGAGTCCCTTTCCCACAGTTTACCGTTGTTAAAAAATATTAAAGTACGATTGACAAAAGAAATCTTTTCTATTTTCCCTTCCTAGGATAGAAATGGAATCCCTTCCCAAAATTCCGTTACATTTTCATATCTTGCTTTATGACCTAGCTGTTCAAGTTTGAACCATAACATTCCAGAAAGTGACACAACATTAATGAGATTTACAGTACTAATGAACTATCAAGTTTATCATATCAGGTTAAGTAAAAGATTAAACACTTCACAACTTTTGAGGCAATTCCTTGTGCAAGTATGGGCTAAGCTCAATTATAGAAGATTAGGGTGTTTTCAAGCACCATGCATCAATAAAGATTGACATTGACGACATTGAAGATTCATAACCGATAAGCATTTTCATATCTGATATTCAGATTCTCAATCCGATATGCAGATTCACAATTGATATACGGATTCACATTTAACATACAGACTCATACTGGTATGCAGATTCATACAGTTATGCAAGTTCATACCTGGTATTCAGATTATAGCTGATATGCAAGTTCGCATTTAATATGCAGATTATGTTTTAGCTGAGAGTCCTTCCACATATTGTGACACCTTTGAATAGGTTTGGGGTGAATTAGATAAAGACAGGTCAAGGTGCTATGACCACTAAGTTTAATTTAAGAATAAATTGACTGAATACTGTTTCATATCTGAATGCATACTTATCTGAGATACAAAATATGGATGATATATAATAAGAAGATTCATATCCCAAATCACAATTCACATCCGACACACCACTGTATTGATGACTCAAGCTGATATGATTTCAGGTTGGTATTTCGCTGTCCCAAGGATACAGATCTTAAAGTTCCACTCATACCAGGTAAGTCTTAAGGGAAGGAGTAGAAAAGGATCCATGGAACTTGATCAGACATTACTGTTATGAATTATGACCAGATGCGACTAAATCGGATTGATATACAAGCACGGCCACAAGAAAGGAATGACTGTTATGCCATGGTTCTACGGAAAATGAGGATCTTCTCTTGTGCATATTATTCTATTACTCACGACAGGATGATAGATTCACTTTAAAAATTCAGTCGATTTTGCTGATAAGAAAAGAATATAGATGAGTTATCCATGCTTGAAGAACAAAGTAAAGGCTGTATAATATGGAACCGATACTTTATAATCTTCTCTGTTATTACCTACAAATCACAAGCTATAATTCTATTTCGTCTTGCTCGAACAGTTCACACAAGGGATTCATGCTAAAAAGAATAATGATTCAATCAGCTAAACCATGAACCGAGTCTTTTTAAATTTAATGGTCTGAAGCACAACTTATTGTTTATGATGCCTATCTCAATCATTCAATGTATTAAATCCCAAAAATTCCAAATGCATAAGATCGAAAGATCTTTTCTTTTTCATAGTAAAATTATGAATGCAACAGATCATGAAAATGGCAAGTAAAAATGGACAAAGAGTCATGCCTGCGATGAAAGATCGTTCGCCAAGCTGGTACAATGCAATTTTCAGAATGATACACACTTCCTAATCAGATATGAAAGATGAATGCTCAAAGCTAGCCAAGGCACAAAAGTAAACTCCCAGCTGAACATGCACCAAAACATAAGTAGAAAAATCCACACCCAAAACCAAAAAAGAATGCTCACAAAGAAACGAGCTTGCAAGAAAGGAGTGACATGAAGGTGAAGAGTAACTCCTTGCTTTCGGTGGCAAGAGGAGTTACTCTTGCCACCTCCGCAAAACATCCTGGAAGGTTCACATATTTCTTGGGTTGATAAAATGAAACAATTATCATGCTAGCATCAAGTCACACATGCTCTGGGGACAATATTAGAATTTTATACACACACACACACATGTGTGTGTGTATAACATATGCCTAAGTATTTATTTTATGTGTATGTGTATAACTAGACATATACATGCTAGGAACTTAGTGCCAACTTTCACTTGCGTAATTTAATACTCAATCATTGTGGATACATCCACATTTGTTGTCTTAGAACATGAGTATATGCATGGATCTACATATGGTTGTGTAGTTGGTATTTTTACGTTTTAATGATCATTGACATATGCGTATACATCTATTTATATCTATACACATTATATATGTTTACGTATATGTTATATATATACAATTACATATGCATATAAATATCAATACAACATATAAATATCACAATGCATAGCCTGAAAGGAAATGAATGAAGAGATCATCTTGGTTGTTCCTTAAAATCCTCAAGAAGGATCTAGTGCATTTATATTAATTATAAAGCGAAAAATTCTTAATTAACACCAGAAGAGAAAGGCAACCATCTAGACATATCTAAGGCAACACCCCGTCCAAACCTGACGACTGATTAAACAATTATGGTTCTTGCTCGGATGGCATTCTTGACCTTCACTGTGTGTTTAAGTCCCTTCATGCTGATGATACTCTTTCCCCACTCGCGGGATGGATCTTCTCCTGCATCCATTGACAAGGAAGGATTAGTTACCATCATCATTGCAAAAATTATACCAATAAATGATTTATACTTTATAGAATTATAATTTACATCGATCATCCATCATAAAATCCATCACAATCCTTTCCCATTATTCCACATACATAAATTTAAATCATCTTAATTATAATTTTTTAATTCAAATAAATGAAAATCACTTAACTGTCTAACATCACTTTTCACAGGAAATAGTTATTACAATTTTTTTAAAAGGTTGACAAGAAAAGGATGCAACAAATCTCCCATAGTCAATCTGTTACTGGTCACTGATCTGTGTCATATCGTATTTGATCTTTCTAGCCATCGTCAATATTGCTCACAAAACATAATAACTGTCATAACAAACTCTTTGCTTTACTAACCATCATCGATGACTAATCATTAGACTGTAGAACTGAGATGTCATGATGATTATTCTTCATAGTGAACAGCTTCTTGATATGCATTCTCCATCGGATGTATGTGACTGATCTCCACAATGGTGATTATGGAATTCATGATGCTATTCTCACATCAGTGATTGTACTTCATGGATGCTCATAATGACTGGGATATGATAATCATGTATTCTTCTTGATGAAAGTGCTAATGATGGTATTAAATTATTAATCCTTGGTATCTTCCCCATATGAGACCGATTGACTTAATCTATTGCTCTTCTTACTTGGGGTGATAAACATGTTGCTTACTGTTAAGTTTTAGATCAGATTAGAGTGAAATTCTATTTATTTATAATCCCTAAATGTATACTTGAATATCTCAGATTTTGAATACTTTTGTATTTATTTTAATTCAATATATAATGAAATGTGAAGACAGATATTAATACGGAGAAATGCTGTTTATATTGCTGATAAAGAGAATATATATTGCAGACCGAATATCTATGTAGTGCAGACCAACTACCACCTTTAGACTTGTTATTTTTCTGTATGTCATACCATCAATGGTAAGGCACATATTTATATGTATTGTGCAGTCACGTCCACAATGGAACGTGACTCTACGTGGAGTCACGTTCCATTGTGGATGTGACTCCACAAGATACATGCGGCTGTTTACTTAATCGATGGCTACATAACTAAGCCCGATCAGTGATATCCACGCTTAATTCATATACCCACGTTTAATTCATAACTCCATAGTATTCGGTCATTACTTAATTGATATGTTATTCAATAATGATTTATAATCATTTTATTTCAATTTATATTTGTATATATAAAATTGTATAGATATACATATAAGGTACATTATATATATATATATTTATACATATTTATATAGACATAGTGACAATTATAATAATCATTATAAATCAATTAGTTGTTTTACCGACCGAAGATATAATACATTAACACTCCCTCTTAGCTAGGGAGGATAAATACAAGAATAAATATTACCTCATAGCAATTTTAAGGATATCTCAGATCAGAAGATTTCCATCATTTGATATCACATTTGATATCTTGAGTATTGGCCTATCAGAATGTCAACACATGACATTCACCAAATACTCTGAGTATTGGCCTATCAGAACATCAACATATGATATTCACCAAGTACTCAATAAGATACTGGCCTGCAGAATATCAACATATGATATTCACCAAATATCTATCATATATCTAACAAACAACTCATAGACCGTCAATGACATCTAACACTTAGTTGTTGATTTACAAGATATATCTATGCAAACAACTCATAGACCGTCAAATTAATGACATCTAACACTTAAATGTTGCTTTACAAGATGTATCTATACAAACAACTCATAGATCGTCAATTTAATGACATCTAACACTTAGTTGTTGCTTTACAAGATATATTTATACAAACAACTTATAGACCGTCAATTTAATGACATCTAACACTTAGTTGTTGATTTAATTCATCATGATCTGTTTCAACATTATAAATAATGTATATCATGATTTAAGTTATTGTAAGATCGTCAACTTACAATAACTTCTGCAAATACAAGTGATGATCATTTGGAAGTTGTCACTTCCTTATGATATACACAGGAGGTAGGCCCATTAAAATCACATAGTCACACATATGGACTTTCGAACTCCCTCTGAATATCTGATCTCCTCATCAATGATGCTTCTGATGGAGCATCAGACTCCATCTGAATCTGACGTCAATTCTCCTTTTCTTGCAAGAGCATCCTCATAAAAGATGAAGGTAAATAGTTGATAAAAATGATTTTACATTTAAATATATACAATAAATATAGTGCAGTAATTTGGTATTCTCTTTGAAGTGTTCCACATTGGTGAAAATCATAGAACTCCCTCTTAATCTAGTATTTCACAAGTATTATGGATTTAGAATACAAATTTCTCAGAGTCTGAATTAGATGTGCAGACTTCGGCAGAAGACGCTTGATGTTTGAGTCTATCAGGGCATTTTGCTGCTGAGTGACCATATTTATCACATCTGAAACATTGCATTTTAGAGTAGTCTATATATTTCCTTTTCCCTTTGAATTTTGGTTTCTTCCTTTTATCAACTTGAGTTGTGAGAATCTGAATATCTTCATTTGAGGGTTCTATACTGATTCCTCTAGATATTAGATTATACTCTTCTTGAATGCAGTCAGCTTTTAGTTGATCAAATTTGGGAAGTTTTGAGCGAGCACTTATTCCTTGTCTGAATTTTTCCCAAGACTTAGGGAGTCCATTTAAAGTCACCATAGTTAACTCTTTACTGTCATAGATGTGATCAATTGTTGATAATTGGTTTCTTAATTCTGTTATCCTCATAAAATATGAGGTGATAGTCTCTTCTTGTTTCATTTTAGTATTAGAGAGTTGATTTTTAAGAGTAAGAATCCTGCTAGTGTTATTGATCTCATACATATTTTCTAGGGCTTTGAACATTTCATATGCAGAGTCTAATTTTGTTATAATAGGTAGTAGATGATCTTTCACTCCATGTACTAATAGTTCCATTGCTCTGGAATTGTCCTTTTCCCATTTGCTCTTCTCATCATTCTCAATAGATTTAGGAGGATTCTCAACAATAGTCTTTAACTCATTCTTTCTTAGTATAAGAATCATTTGTAGTTTCCAAGATTCAAAATTTGAAGCACCTTCAAGTCTGTCTTCGAGTCTGATTCCGTTCACCATTTTGTGAATACAAGTTTTCAAAGAGAATATAAATTTATAAAGAATTATGATCTTGATCTTCCTTCAAATTGATTGGATCTTCCTTCAAATTGATTGGATCTTCCTTCAAGCGGTTAGACTTTTAACAAAGGAACCTAGCTCTGATACCATGTTAAGTTTTAGATCAGATTAGAGTGAAATTCCATTTATTTATAATCCCTAAATGTATACTTGAATATCTCAGATTTTGAATACTTTTTTATTTATTTTAATTCAATATATAATGAAATGTGAAGACAGATATTAGTAAGGAGAAATGCTGTATATATTGTTGATCAAGAGAATATATATTGCAGACCGAATATCTATGTAGTGCAGACCAACTACCACCTTTAGACTTGTTATTTTTCTGTATGTCATACCATCAATGGTAAGGCACATATGTATATGTATTGTGCAGTCACGTCCACAATGGAACTTGACTCTACGTGGAGTCACGTTCCATTGTGGACGCGACTCCACAAGATACATGCGGCTGTTTACTTAATCGATGGCTACATAACTAAGCCCGATCGGTGATACCCACGCTTAATTCATATACCCACATTTAATTCATAACTCCATAGTATTCGGTCATTACTTAATTGATATGTTATTCAATAATGATTTATAATCATTTTATTTCTATATATATATATATAAGGTACATTATTATTATATATATATATTCATGCATATTTATATAGACATAGTGACAATTATAATAATCATTATAAATCAATTAGTTGTTTTAGCAACCGAAGATATAATACATTAACACTTACTTTTCTATTTGAAAAGATTATCATTGCCTTGATGGTGTTGATGGATACATCCTTCATCTTGGACTTTAACTCATCCTTATATTTCATAGTGTTATGAAGTGAAAATCATCTTATTCATAAGACTTTACGATTTTCCTGATACTGTACTATTCCAACTATCTACTTGCTATGTACATTTACTTCTACTATCTTCTAACTAGCTATAGGTGCTCAAGGTCTGCCACTCGTTGACCATAAAAGTATTTAATTGCTATGATGATATTAGTGTAAGAATGGGGATATTACAAGAATCTTATATATGCCCACTTGTAGCATGCATTGTACATCTTATCATTGTATTGCATTCTCTATTTTTGCTGTAGTAGTCGTATTGCATTTTTGCAACCTTCAATTGTGCATTTTCTATTGTGGCTTGAGTTTGTTATTAGATTCCAAGAGATTTGCCTCATTGAGAAATCATACAGTGGCTAATATTTTTCCTCACTCAGGGGTCATGATCTTTGTATTACTTGTCATTAGCTTGCCCTTTTCTTCCCACTTGGAGGGCATCCCTCATTTTCCATTTATTTGTTTTTTTTTTCTGATTTTGCTTTTTTTGGGTCCTCATCTTATATTTTGTCTTGGATCATCTAGATTCTGTATTCATGAGCCTTATGCTTGTTCTTTGTGATTGCTATCCACAACATGCTTCTTAGAGTATTTATAACTGGTTTCTTACATTCATTAACAATATCATCTAGAGTCTTTTATGGTTGTATATTGGTATATCATGCTCTTTAGAGCATCTATACACTAATCTTATATAATTACATCATTTGTTTCTTGATCCTTCATTGATATGTCATTAACTCATACTACTTTATACATCCTCATATTGGGGGCATTATGTTCTCCCATCATTGATATCACCATTGGTTTATTTATTGCCAGGATCAAAATTTGTTTGAATTTTAACCCTTGATCATCATTGGGTGGGGTCATCACCTTTGATTTATCTCTATTCTTACATGGATTTTTTTGGCCTTCGAGGCTTGCATCACCATTATCTTGCCCATTCTGGGGGCATTTTCCATGATGACAACTCCAACCCTTATTTCCTATTATGATCCTATCTCTTTCTTTATACATGGTCATTTAATGATGTATTGTTTATTGATATTATGCATCATGATTATATAATTACACTTCTATTTTTTGATTGTACTCATTATAATGCCTGGGATCCCTTGGGGGCAATCAATTGAAGGGGGGCCTGGGACCATATGGGCTGTATCTTTTGTTTGAATATTTAGTTTACTGTACATGCATGTTTTCAAGTACTACATGCTTTGAGATACATATGATGATCTTTTAGGATTGTACATGCCTCAAAGTGGAGACAAAATGTAATTGTGGTATTTATTATTATTTTGTTTTGTGCCGATGTTGAGGAAATGTCTTAAGAGATGTTACATGATGAAAAATTGTGCAGTCTTGGGCAAAGTCGAGCCCATTAACTTAGGGACTATCCTCATTTATCCAGACACATTCCTATGCTTATAGCACATATCTTATCGCTATGTGCACATATCTCTATACATATGGCCTATTTGTTTATCATGCTTATCTATACCCTCAACCTGAGATAGCCTTTATCCATTGTGATCTAGCTGGCCTTATAAGTTTTAATATTTATCTCAAGATTTCCTTGTAGCCCTGAACTGGTCCTTCCCGAAATCAAATAAAAAAATTCAAATTATAGTTGACTGGCCCTCTTCACATTTCCCACATGTTGTCGTTAATTTCGTTTTAATGAAATTAACGTCAACTCTACGAAAATTAATCATGTTTTTTATTAAATTGCATACCTATACCTTGAGAAATCAGATTTTTGATATCCACCATGAGCAATGTATCATAATGATGTATCCGAATCGAGATTTCCAATCCCAATTGCAACTACTACTGCATGTGGCCTTTCACAAAATTCAAAATGTAATACCCTCAGGAAGTGTTATTTTTTGCCCCTGCACTTTGAATTTTGGGATTTTCTATACCCTTTGCATATTCAACTACATGTCCCTTTTGGAGCAATGAAATGTGCAATCCACCCAAAAACTCCCGATAGAAGTTTGTTTCAGATTTACCTCTTCCCAAAGTCGGAACTTTTGAGGCCTATTACGTGTACTGCTACATGTAATCAAAAGTGTAACTACCTTAAAAATTTCCATACTTATCATTTGCAAACCGGAGGTTTTTACACCAACTACATGTTTTGGAAGTGATTGCATGTTTAACTACATGTAACTGAGTAGTCGCATAAAAAATCTCCTACAATACCCAAGTTTAAGCAACTCCAAGTTAAGTCGGAACTTTTTGACCTGACTGCACGATGAACTACATATGTAACTACGCGTGTAACTTAAAGTGTAGTTGGGTCCAAAACCTCCGATTTCACTTAAAGCTTTTGTTTTTCCCATGTAATAGGAAATTTTTCGTCCAACTACATAAATTGTTACAAGTTGAACTACACTGTAGTCAAACATGTAGTTGGGTTCAAAACCTCCGAATTGCATCCATGGCCCACAAAAAGCAACTTTCTCACTCCAGCCTTGTTTGAAGCATAGTTTGCAGACACGATCTGCCAACTTTTAGAACCAAATGCTATAGATGTTCATCCAAATTCAGAGGGCCAACCGTCATGCCTAAAGGAAAGATAAAATTCAAGTTTCATCAACTTTAGAGTGCTTTCAATATTAAAATAATGTTTAGATTCTATTAATGGTTATCTATTATCTGTTGTAAATATTAGAATCTTTCTAATATTTAGTCTTTTGTAGTTAGAATAGAATGTTTCTATTCTTTACGATCGTTTCCTAAAGAAAAATCGTCTATTCATTTGTATATATGGATCTTTCGATCCTTGTTAATAACATCAAGTTTTTACCACAATATGGTATCAGAGCTTTTCTTTTTCGAAAAATAATAATTTCGTTATTGAAATTTCTTGAGCTATTTTTCGAAATAAGGTTTTGCCTGAGGTTGCTTTGTCAAATTTTTTCTTTGTTTTTCGAAATACAGTTTCGAAATTATTGCAATCCATTTACAACCCATATAGGATTTTCTGCAATTTTGTGGGCCGTCGTTCTTCATCTCCATGGGCACGCCTTGGCCGTTGTCTGCAACTCCCGCGCGACCTCTTCTCTGCCACTCCCGCTCGTCTGCAACTCGCGTTTTTTTTTCTTCAAAAACATAGCCACTATTCAAGACTGATTCCAAGCAGGTGATAGCAGATCAATAAAAGGGATCGTGAACTTTTTTTCAATCATGGGTGAAAACGAAAATCAGTGATGCCACCAAATGCAGAGGTCAAAGTGTTATTTTCTGCAGATGTTCCCATCCATGTATAGATTTGAAGATTTCCAACACTTAGCAATCTGGTGACACGAAGACCTTTTTGACAGAGGTTGATGTAATAGGAGTCGTGTCTTGTCAGACACTTAGTTTATTTTTCATCATGCATTTTGTAATGTAGTTTTGACAGGCTACATGTAAAGCATAAAATTGTAATGGCATATGTAGTCAAACATGCAAAGCAAAAAAATGCAATTAGATATCTCATTACATGTAATCATGTTACATAAGACTGTAATGTTGATTAAGTCAACTTGAGGTAGTTAGTTTTCCATGCTTTTCTCACAACCTCTCTTATAAATACAAGAGGGCTCATTATAGAATTTTATCTTTTGGCAAGGCAAGAAAACTCTGTCAGTTTGTATATGCACTCTAAGACTTTGAGCTTAGATGTAAATTAAATTGCTTTCAATAAAAGAGGCAATTTGCTTTCACACTTTGTGTTGATTCAAGGTGTTATGTGACGACATTTTCTAGATATTGATTGTGAGTTTTGTGTTTTCGTTCAAGAGGGATTTGAACTCAATCTTGCAGACTTTGAGCTGCATAGTGCGTTCGAAGTTATAATTTGGCTTCAGATTTTGTTTTGCAGACTTTGAGCTGCTTATCAAGTCTGAGATTAACATAGGACACTCCAGCAAGAGAATAGCTTGCAGACTTTGTGCTGCTTCGTTTTCTTCGTTTGTGCATGCAAGGTGAAATACGTGTTGGAGACTTTGAGCTGCACATGTGTCTTATTCTTGTTCTCAAAATTTCATAAGGAGCTATGGAAAGACCATGAGCTTTCATGAGTTTCTTGGTTACATAAAATGCTCGTACGCTAAAGATTATTCTTACGTCTAATCTTCTGTTTATTAGGATTATTGCTCCAACGGATACTTTATAAGTGAAACATACCATTGATTAAAGATCATATTATAATGGTAACATCTATTCTGAAATAAGAGAATAGGATGAATGTCCCGCCCTGATTTAGCTTAGTGTAAATAGAAGTAGTTAAGTGTTTTGTTGTTTCAAGTAGCAATAAGAAGGGGGAGCCTTCCTTTATAATTAGGAGAGATTGTGTCTCACTGTGGCTGGAACCACTATTTTGCAATTGATTCTTAAAACTGTCGGTTGCAAAATATCCACCCAACACCACCCAAGACCGATTGAATACATGTTTTCACAATTTAATGTTGTGCTAATTTTTGAAGACATTCATTCTAGTCATGTCTCATCCACATTGTCCTCTCATCTTGAATAATTGATAATTCTAAAGAAGACCTAGTCCGCATCAAGTAATCAAAGTGGGAAATAAAGGCGAGATTGCCATTTGATCAGAATGGTGGATGTGGAGGAGTGAATTTGATTTGTATGGACTGCTCAAGCAAAGAGGTTGGTCCCCATCTTAAAAGTATTGAAACTAAAATTTAAATGTTTTGCAAATATTGAAAACCATGGATTTGATTTATTACAATCTCAACTTGTTAGGATGGTAAGTACTAAAGACTTTGCAACAATGTTTCACTAAGTCTTTTTCAGACGGTTCATCTTTGGTTGGGTTTTCATTGGAGTAAGTTATTTCTTTTGCAAATACCTGATCATTCAGAATGAAGAAGCCAAGGAAATGCATGATGCTTTAATTGAGTGTTTCATTGTGTGTTTTTCTACAGTTTATCCATCCACGCAGTACTTAGAGATAATCGAGTTATTTACCTAGTTACCGATGCGGGCTCCTAGAGGCTCGATGCGGGAGCAGATGCGGGCGGATGCCGAAGCGGGGTGGATGCCCTGCGGATGCGCGGTAACTAATAAAAAATTAAAATATGCTACCAACGTGTCGATAGGTAATGGTTTTCCGTCAATATCCTCCGTCAATATCCTTCCATCCATTATTTGTTAAGTGGGTATCACTGATGATTAATATTATTGTGTCCACGTAATATTATATTTAATTATTACTTTCATTTATTAATATTATTTCATTCAATAAATAATAATAATCGATATGGAATAAGTAAGGTAATAATCGATATTCCTCGCTGCTCATATATATTATTATTTAATTATTTGATGTAATAATATATATTATATATTTATATTTAATTATTTTATTTAGTATGTTGTTATTTATATTTATATTTAATTATTTTATATATATTATAATATACATTTTATTAATGTTACAATATATTTCAAATGTATGAGAATTCATCAAATATAATATTTACACTATATATATATATATATATATATATACGCATCCAAACGCATCCACATCCCCCCCAAAAAAAATTTCACGCATCCACGCACCCGCATCTTGCATCTGCATCGGCATCCGCACCCGAATCGGTAACAAAGGTTATTTATTTCTATTTGTCCTCAATATAAGTGGCCATATTTAACTATAATGAAAAAGAAAAGTGGCTTGCTGTTTGGTTTCAGGCTTAGCAATTTTCTACCTAAATGTGGGAGAGCTGGTGTACTGATTTTATTTTGCCCTTAAATTTCCATTCAGCTGTCTTGCAAGATCATTTCTATAGTTATGAATGTGTTGAAAACAAGCTTGAGCGTTTTGCAGAAAGCTAGATAGTTTTCCTGTTCCCAATACTGGTTAGTTGTAGGAGAGATTCATCTGTAATGCCTTGAGCTGTCTAAGCTTTGGCTGAAGCCAGTGAAAAGAGTTGCAGTGAGGAATAGGATCTTAAGGTTACAAAAAGTTGCGGAGAATAGAGTGCTTACAATATGGTTCCTTTGTAAGGTCACAGTTTGAATTCTTCCAGATGAATTATCAAACTATTGCTTGGTGTGGATCTATGTTTGACTAAGTTTTTGATATTAGGGGTAAAAGTGGGTGTTTGAAAGGGTCCAATACCTTTTTCAAATGGGAGCTAACAGCTGAGCATGTCTTGAACACAGAATTTAGAAGAACTAGGTTTTCACTTTTCATAAGAAGTGGAGACCCACAGCAAAAGCTAGCAGCAAAAACCAACACAGACAGCATAGAAACAGCACAGAGAAAACAAAAAATATTAGCTAGAGGGAGAACTTCAGACTTTTTATCAAAGTCCAATCATCTTTGAGGAAACCCAGGTGTTTCTCCATTACCTTGCTGTCCATATTGGCAATATCCTTTTCAGAGTCAATTTGTTTTGGATTGGGTTCCTTTACTCCCTTGCCAGCCATCTGATTTTTCTTCTTGAGCATACAATCATGTAGCATAGCATGGTGATGTTCATCTGCTTCATTTTCTTCTTGAGGTCTGTGAGGTTGGATTTTTTAATGTTTTCCCATTCCCTCTCCAAAAATTTGATGTGTCAATTTTAGGTTCTGCTCCTTTGATTTTTTTGTGAAGGGTGGAGATTCTTTCTTGCGGCCTTCCATTTTCATTTTTGAACAATCTCAGGATGCTGTGGTGCAGGTCAAAATTGGCCTCCAGGTTTATGATTTTACTCTTCCAAGTCTTGACATGCACTACAGGTATCTTATCCTTTGAATTCTGGATGATGTCCTCTTCAGAGTCCTCCAAAGTAGCATTATCTGGTTCAGTTTCAGTGGAGGCAGCCCCAGGGTGCACATCATCCACCAGGAGCTCAACTTTTAACTTTGTAACATTGACAGTTAGGGTGGGGAGGTCCAGAGGAGTAGGGCTAGAGGGTTCAGTGCAGGAAGCAGGGGGGGCACCAGAAGTGGTGGTTTCTGAAGTAGTTGTGATTGTCTTGCCATGCTTGCCAAACACTTCATTGATTCATAGCTTGCCAGTGAGAACAAATAAATACCTAAAGGTTGTGCTTGTATATGATTTAACATTCATATCTCCTGTTACAGGATCCAAAGAGAATGTGCTATAAATCGTATATGATACACTTCCCGTAACTCCTGCTACAAGATATCAAAGAATAACACGTGCTATAAATAACTAATGATCCTTTTTAATGTAAGATGCCTAAGGTTACCCTTGACTCAAAAAAAAATGGTTGGCCGAGATGGCAACTCTTGGTGTGTCAACTGGGAAAAGAAATTCTGAAGTAGCTGTGATTGTGTCAAACATATGAAATTCTGAAACAGTAGTGATTGTCTTGCCGTTCTTGCCGAATACTTCATTGATTCATAGGTTATCAGTGACAACAGAATAATCCTAGAGGCTGTGCTTGTATTTGATACGCTGTCCATATCTCCTGTTACAGTTTCTAAAAAAACTGTGCTTTAAATTGCATATGATACACTGCCCATAACTCCTACAATATCTCCAAGAATACAAAGTGTTCTAAATAATTAAGGATCTATTTTTGGCTCAAGGTACCTAGGGTTGCATTTGACTTTAAAAAAAGTTGGCTGAGATGCCTGCTCCCAGTTGGCGTGTTAGCTTAGAAAAGCTGGGAAAGGAAAAATATGACATCAATTTCAAAAACAGATTAAAGCATCTGCTTTTCTGCCTCACTGGAAATCTCGGGTCTTCAGCTAGAAAAATATTCCAATTGTGAGATAAAGATAATATCTTGTAATGATGAACATGTCTATCTGTTTTCAGAAGCTATGATCTGCTATGTAGTATGATTGGATGAAAATTCTGTGTTATGCTAAAAGTTAAAATGGTCTCTTTAATAATTTTACACTTTTTGAAACATTATGCTGTACCACGAATAGCCTCAATTGTACCCAGGCAAGCCAATTTATAAGTTCTAGATACGTTGGAAAGATGGCTTCACAATAGTCTGTGTAGTTCATTCGAAATGCTTAATCAATTTTTATAAAGCTATACCTAATTGTACATGGAAGCCTTACATTTTGTTTAATTTCTATTGCAGTTGAATCAAGAAACTGAATCAGAGCAAAAACAGAAAACCATTGAGCAGCATTCTGACCTTGACAATGTGAACAATAATAAAGCTCTTTCAAGTGTCAATCAAAAAGTTAAGAAGGTCAAGAATGACTATTATCAGAAGAATAAGGGCAATAAATATTCTAATCACAAAGAAAAGGGTAAAAATAATTATTCTGACAAGAGCAAGAACACGCTCCAGAAATTAAGGGAAGACTATGAGAAGCATAAGCAAGAGGAAGAAGTGTTGAGAAAGGAAAGAGAAGCTGCTATTGCTCAAAAACACGAAGCTCAAGAAAAAGCTGAATCCAAACGAAGAGACTTGAAAATGAAAATGTGCAAAAAGACAAGGTCTGGTCAACCTATCATGAAATTCAGAATGGATCATCTCTTGGATAGAATTCAAAATTCTAACCAGTAGATTGACATTGCTCCAAATCTTTTCTGGAGAGATATAGAACACTAACGGGGTGGCCATCTTTGTTTGCTGGTCAAGGTGTTTGAAGGCAATTGTTTATGACTTTCTCTGTTCAATGAGAGCTGCTTTTTATTTCATTGATATCAGATGACATTTTTTTTTCATACATGACATTACACCTGACTCGTCGAATCAGAGAGGTTCTATGTAAAGTACAAAATATTGTGATGTAGCTACTTGATAAGAAATACAATTATGCAAACAGTCTTTCATTGATAAGAATTGTTAGAATCTAACAAGTATGCCTATAATATTTTAATTTCAAAATAACAAGCCCTGTACAATCCTTGAGTGACAGTTCACAATTAGAACAGTAGAGATTAAAGAATTGATGACTGGGAATGCTATACTCAAATTGAATAAGTAATGATAATACTAAAATAAATTCCAAACTAGACTAAAGATTCGCCTGCTATATCAAATGCTATCAAGGGTGAATGCAGCCTAGACTAAATATTCTCATGTGACATCAATGCTATCAATTGGCTTAGCAAAGCTGGCCTTGTTAAGCTTCCTATCAAAACAATCAAGGAATGCTTCCATTCCATTCTATTATAAACAAACAATTTATTTGGGCAGGTTTTCCCATTTGTTTTCTTATCTGCCAATGTAGTATAGTTATTCAAATCACTAGTATAAATTCCGTTTGAGAGGTCCATGTTGGAGTGAACACAGCAAATGCCCATCGATTATTTTTGAAGTTTCATTTGTTTCAAATGCATCTTGCAAATGTTAAATTAATTAAAACTTCTAAGATGTTTTGGCCTTACATATTAATCAAGGGTGATTATCCAAGTCTAATTTTTAGATATTAATCTCAAGGGTGGACATGCAATTATAAAGCGAAGTCTTCGCAATTTAATGATAAGTAGAAGATCGAATGAGCTCAAACAGATTGAGGCGGGCCTTATAAATTAGGACTGGTCTTCACCAAGGGATTTCCCTATCACAAGAAGATTAAGATGATGGACTCGTTCTATTGGATGCATTTTCTCTTACTTAGTCTCTCTTCGTAGGTCCTTTTGTACTATCTTATTGCTTTTAACTATATTTTAGTTGCCAAATAAGGATAATTCCCCAAAACATTATATTACAAATAGCTTTCAACGGATAAATTTCTTGTAATTAAAGGTTAACATTTTAACTGGCTTAATTATAATTTTGTTGCTGCTTTAGATAGCAATTTCAGGTTCAAATAGTGAGAATTTCCCAAGTCATTATTTTCTGAATACCCCTCAAACGGTAAAATACTATTTAATAAATTGGAAACCTCCCTTCTATGGTTTAGGGAGCAACTAAATGGGAATTGTCTAGGGTGGAAGTCACAATTGTAGTGGGCGGAAGTGACAAATTTCTTGATGATTTAGAAAGCACATTTAGTTCAAGTCAAATTAACATTCAGCCCACTATTAATTACGGGGTTAAGGTAAGTTTGACTTGCAAGTTAATTTGATACTTACGAAAAACAGCTTGATTAACAGCAGTTAGAATTCTGAGTGGAATATTCAAGAAAAACATGTATTCTAATATAATATATATTATTAATTGCCCATGTTTACCTTATTTTTTATTGTAGATATTGAGCGCTTATAATTGGCAAGTTGATATTGATTACAACGCTAGTCATGCTGGATACATAAGAGGTGAATATCTAGGTTGGTAGAATTGAGGATCGTATATAATGGGTCGACAATAATGTGATAATTTGTACACTCGGACATATAATCAAATTAGCATTGACAACAATTCTATTCAGCTTGGTCACAAATGAGGTGAATATGAGGGTTGCTAGAGTCAAGAATGGTATATGATATCAAAGATAATGAATGAATTTGCATGTACACGTTTATTAAAATTGATATCTATTGCAGCTCTGTCCACACCCATGAGAATGGAGGATAACATTTGATGGAATAAGAATAATGTGATAATTTGCATGCGCACCGCGCATGTACAGGAGGTGAATATCTAGGTTAATAGAATTGATGATGGGTCAAAGATAATACTAATTTACATGTTTATGGAAAAGTTGAAGTTGATATTGATTGCAACACTAGTCATGGCACACGAGCTGAATGTCTAAGTTGGTAGATATGAGGATAATATGGTATTTTATTAGTTCGCGAACATGCTGAAGTTAATATGGATTGAAGTCTATCACTATGGACACATAAGGTGAATATCTGAGTTGAGGATGGGTCGAGGATGATGCACTACTTTGATATTCATGTTCATACTAAAATCATTGATGATAACTTTGTTCATTATTTACACAAATTAGAGTAATGTTTAGGTTAGTGTATCTCGGAACAGTATGTGATGGTTTTAAGAATAATTGCAACTTTATTAACTACGGATACACATGAGATGAATAGCTAGATTTATAGAATTGAGGATGGTATATGATTGGGCAAGAAAATACAACAATTTACATGTTTGGATATAAACGATTTGATATACACTATAACAATGTCCTTGTGGATATACATGAGTTGAATATCTGGGCAAAGTTAAGCATGCTCATGAAGGGTCAATGGTAATGGCGTAATTTACATTGTTAATTATAAAATTTGTGACTTGATCTTTGTGAGGAAGAATGTAAAAGAACATATTGAAGTAATAATAGGTGTTCGAAGATATGTTATAATTTACAAATCTTAAGACTATGAAAAAACATATTGTAAGTGATTAGACAAACACATTCTAGGCAAACATAGGCTTCTTTACAAGTTAATATCTCATTTTAGTTTGGAGTAAAGCTACATTCAAATCCCTTTTTAATGTCTTAAGCATGGACTATTACCATGAATCAATTTGATTAAATCATTTGAAAAAACATTTTACACTTTTTTTTTTGGATGCATGATCTGTGATCTAGAAATCACTCATAAAATAAATAATAAAATCAACAAATTTTGCATGAAAGGGGTGCAAAATAACTAAAAAAAAGAAGCTAATCCCCTTGAATCCTTGAATAAAAAAATGAAATAGCATTATGAGTCTTTAAGATTGATTTGGTGTGGAATCTCTATCTTATTTTGTTGCCAAAGTCAGAAGCATATTATAGAGAGAGGAGTTTTCTTTTTCTTTACCTCAATAGTTCAATCTTTAGAAGTGTCAAAAGAAGGGGCTTATGTTTTGATGTAGTATCTTTTATAGCTAGATCATTTTTACATTATGCTTATCTTGAATAATTCTATTGTCACTCCTGATATTAACATCACAAGGCCATAATGATTCATCACTTGAAATTAGATTAAGTATAGTAGGATCCACTAGTTGCAAAGGAGAGTGAGACTTTAACTCATCGAAGAGGAAGATTGCAATAAAATCTTCATAAGATTAAAAGTCATTTGGTGGAACAAATCCCAAACAAGACTTCATTTCCTCGAAAGGAGCATCAACAATATTATGCTATAGAAGAGTACCTTGCCACCAAGAAATGTGACAATCAAAATTAAGCATGGGCTTTGGACAATTAATAGTAGCGTGTCTAGTTTGATAACATCTTTGACAACAAAAGGGCAATCTTTAACCCCAAACAAGGCTTTGTTCCTCGAAAGGAGCATCAACAATATTATGCTGTAGAAGAGTACCTTGCCACCAAGAAATCTGACAATCAAAACTAAGCATGGCCTTTGGACAATTAATAGTAGTGTGTCTAGTCTAAAGCAACTCCCGCTCCTCCCACTCTGCAACTCCCGCTCTGCATATTTTGAATTTTCATGCACGCCTTTGATGCTTGGTCGCTGGGGGATCCTGGGCCCCCGATGCCTCTTTGTCTAGACCTGTTTTTGGTGCTTTCGAATAGGGAGGACAATGTCCTTTCGGCAGGCTTTTCTATCTCTCAAGTCCATGAATGCTTGGTGTTGGGAGAAACTGTGGTCCACGATGTTACTCCTTGCAATAGTGGGGGTGCTGGTGGCTCGTTGGTGGGCTCATAGAATAATGCGGCTAATAGGAGTGCTTGTACTCTATGAGGGTGGAAGAATGCTATAGCAGGTCATGTTACCTCTCCAAATGACGTTGCTAACCCTGAATATGTCAAGGGGGATTTTGGGCTGGAGATTTTTGTGCCCGATGGTGTGGTGGATAGCATCTTTGCTTCTTTCCACCTATACCTGGTGGGAAGATTTATGGCGTTTAGACCTACTATTGATATGGTAAGAAGATGGTGTAAAGTCAGGTGGAAAATTAAAGGAAGTTTGAGTGTCTCGGCTATGCCCGGGCGACTTTTTTACTTTAAATTTAAACAATGGAAGATTTCACCCATGTTACCATGGGTAACTGGTGTTATGGGAAGCATAGCCTTATGTTAGCTAAATGGAAGCCGGGTTTTGACCCGGAAATGGAACTTCAGAAGGCTGCACCAGTCTGGGTACGCCTCCCTGGTCTTCCCTTGGATTTCTGGGATGAGAAGGTTCTCAGATGGATCGATAACTCTTTTGGCCAATATGTTTCTGCCGACACTGTTACTGTACACCAGTCGGGTTTTCTCGATTCTGCGTAAACGTCACCATAAATAAACCTCTCCCGAACTTTGTGGCACTGAATTCAAAATGGGGGAAATGGACCCAAGCCATAGTCTATGAGAATGCTACTCTCTTTTGCTAGAAATGCTCAAAACATGGGCATATTATGTTAGAGTGCAAAGGCCCTTCCCGGAAGGACCTCAAGGAGAATGACGACAACTCCTCTGCCCAGCCCGCTCTTGTAGTTGAGATCTCGGAGGTGGTAGGGGATCTAGAGATGGTATTGGGAGAAAAGGAGGTGGGGGTTTCCACATCCCAAGGGACTAATGATGACGCTGAGGAGAACTTGGCTTATCCGCATTTGGAGGGGCTGATGGATCTCTTGAAAACCCCTGAGGCAAGGATTCAAGGAAAGAAGGTAATGGATGGAGGGGAGATGGCTCTAGAAGGGGAAATCCCTCTGAACAAGGTCCTGGAGGAAATCACGAATTCAACAAAGACAAAGAAGAGCCCAACTGTGGTATCGGGCAATAGGGAAGAAGGTGAAAAGGGTAAGTCAGAAGGACTGAAAGTAAGATGGAGGTAGGAAAAATGGTTTGCTGGGGCGACTCAGAGGGTCTCCTAGTGAAGACATGCAGTGGGTTCTCTCCCCAACCACTTATGCAATCAGAGAGTAGTGTGTCGCTAACTAAGTCAATTCCTTCCTCCCCTAGTGGGAGTGTTCTGGACTGGTCGGAGCCAAAGCGTAAGACTAGAGGTTGGAAGAAAACGGATGTGGGAAATGAGTCCAAAGTGGGTAGGCCTACGAGACGACTCTTGAGAACCAAGGAGGCAGCTAAGGGAATTGCAAATGGAAGGCAATTAACCCTAGAGGAGTCACAAAAAAGTAAGAAATGAAGTTCCTGTCTTGGAACTTGAGGGGTATCAGTAGCCCCCAAAAACAGTATGTGTTGAAGATGTATATTACGGACTTCAAGATTGATGTGGTTTTTGCCCAGGAAGTTAAAATGTCGTTTCAGACTTTCTCCAACTTGGTGGATAAGATCTGGCCTGGGACGACGTTCTTTTACAGCGAGGCAGATGGTGCCTCAGGAGGTGTTGCTACCCTTTGAAATCTGGGCAAGTTATCGGGTGATGCTGTGGCTTTTCCTCATAATTACCTGGTGGTCTTATTTAAGTGAAATCAAGTGTCATGGTATAGGTACAATACTTATGCCCCAAATATTAGGATTGGTCGTAGTAGAACCTGAGAGGAAATTTCCAACCTTTTTAGTTCAGATTCTAGGTACCCTATTATGTGTGCTGGGGATTTCAATACCCCTCTGTATCTGTCGGAGAAGCTGGGAGGTACCCATGATTATACTGATAGTATGCATGATCTAGCAGACTTTATGAGGACTAATGACTTGATTGATATTGAGCTCCAGGGTCTGGCATTCACTTGGTCTAATAACATGAAGGGTCAACATCTTATCCAGGTGAGACTTGACAGATGGATGATTTTGGTAGGATGGAACATTGCACCCTCAGTGTCGCTCTCCCTTCTGCCCAGAAGGGTGTCTGATAACTCTCCCCTTGTCCTTAACTGGGTGGATAAGGTCGGGACTGGGCCTTGCCCTTTCCGCTATGAGATTATGTGGCAGTCTCACCCGAAATTCAAAGACTGCATCTTGAGATGGTGGAATACCCCTGTCAAAGGCACAACCATGTTTCGGGTCTCTAAGAAGTTAAAAATAATCAAAGATGGAGGCTCAGTTTTGGAGCAAGTCGACCTTTGGAGATATTTTCAAGTGTAAGAAAGAGATAGAGGAGAAACTTAAACAATTCCAATTGGGGATGGCCGGGGGTGATGTCTCCTGGGATATGCACAATGAGGAGGAAACTTGGAGATTGAAATGGAAGAAGAATTTGAAGAGAGAAGAAATCTATTAGAAACAAAGGTCAAGGATCCAATGGCTCAAGGAGGGAGATAGAAATTCAGCTTTTTTTTTCCACAGATTTGCTTCCAAGCACAAAAGAAGGAACAATATTAAGTCCCTCATTAATAATGAAGATATGGAGTTGGTTGAGGAGGAACAGATGGGTAAATATGCTGCTGAGTTCTTTAAAGAGTCTTACATATGTCCGGTTAGAGGGGATTCTACCGATGTGAGAAATAAACTATTGGAGGCCATTCCTTTGGTCATAATGGATGAGGACAATGATGAACTGCTTAGCCAAGTTACTGAGGAGGAGGTGAAAAATGTTGTGTTTGCTATGGGAGCCTACAAGGCTCTGGGCCCGGATGTTTCCCCCCCTGCTTTTTTCCAGCAATATTGGGAGGTGGTCAAATATGATTTGATGCACGCTGCGAGACTTTGTTAGAACGGGGAATATTTTGAAGAAATTAAACAATAATTATATTGTGCTGGTGCCTAAAATTCTGGACCCAAAACGCCTGGGGGACTTTCGTCCTATTAGTCTATGCGACACTGTTTATAAGATCTCCAAAATTCTGGCCAATAGAATAAAACCTCTCTTAAACAAAATCATAAACCCTAACCAAAAGGGTTTTGTCCCTGGCAGACAAATCCTGGATGCGGTAATTAACTCCCACGAAGTGATTCATTCTATGGAAAAAAGTAGAAACCCGGGTATGGCTCTGAAACTAGATATCTCTAAGGCTTACGATAAAGCGTATTGAGATTTTATGTATGAGGTTCTGAGAAGATATGGTTTTCATGAAAGATTTATAAGAATCATAAAGGTTGCGGTGGAAACGGTTGAGTTTTCTATGTTGGTCAATGGTTCTTTGTGGGGCTCTTTTATTCCGGAGCGGGGCCTCAGGCAAGGAGACCCGATCTCGCCTTACTTGTTTCTTATAGTGGCGGAAGTGTTGGCCATGAACTTTATTAATTTGAATGACAAAGGAAAAGTTTTAGGGATTAAGCCGATGTCTACTCTTCTCCCGGAGGTCATCCAACAATTTGTTGATGACACATTCTTGTTTGGGAAATCCTCAGTCCTTGAAGCTAAGGAGTGGAAGAAAGCGTTGAATGATTATGCAGTGGTTTCTGGACAACAAATCAACTAATGTAAAAGAAAAATATACTTCTTTAACACTGACACCCAAACTCAACGTATGGTTTTGGAGTGTATTGGTTGTACTGGGGTTGAGTTGCTTGATACTTACTTGGGCCTCCCGCTCACGGTTAAAGAGGTTTCCGATCAATTCTGAAACGCGATCCTGGAGAAGATGCATAAGAAGTTGGTTGGATGGAAGGGAAAGGTTTTGAGCAGCGCTGGAAAGCTTCAATTGCTTGCTGCTGCGCTCCAAGGCATATCAGTCTATTATTTATCCTTATTTAAAATAACTGACAGGATGGCGAAAAAAATGGAGAGAATCCAAAAAAAAAAATATGGACGGGGGTGGAGGAAAAGGCAAGAATGAGCTTGGTAAGTTGGGAAACTGTTTGTAAGCCCAAGGACAAAGGTGGTCTTGGAGTGAGACGGCTAAAAGATCTGAATAAAGCCTTACTTGCTAAAGTAGGATGGAAGTTGGTGAGGAACTCTGCGGAGTGGTGCAGAATAATGAAGGCTAAGTACTTTAATTCCTCCCAATTCACCGACAGTATGTATGGCCAGGGATTACCGACGAGATCGAAGATATGGAATAACATCTCTAAAAGTAGGAGCGTTCTAAGGATGGGGATAAAATGGATCCTTGGTAAAGGCAATGGGATTAGGTTCTGGGAAGACTGGTGGATCGGGGATAAACCCCTTGGGATGGGCAAGTACTGCCACACTAAGGATCATCTTCAAGTTTTTTTCGGGAGATAGGTGGAGAACTATATAACTCATGATAGGAAATGGAAGAAGTTGGCATAGGCTTATAATGGTCGTCCACAAGTGAATCAGACAGTGTGGGAAGTTCAGATGATGTTGGAGGAATCAGAATCCCTCTCTCACAGATTGAAGATAGAACTATTTGGTGCCACAATGCTTTGGGGGAACTCACGGTCAAGTCGGTTTACCCGTTGATGTCTAATATTATGGTGGACGAGAATTTGTGGAAAAAGGTTTGGAATTCCTAGTTGTTACCAAAGAATATTTTTTTCTAGTGGATTGACATGCATGGGAAAATTCTGACCCTAGATAATCTACAGAGGAGAGGAATCTCGGTTGTTAACTGGTGTGTTCCGTGTAAGAACAAGGAAGAGACCATAAATCATCTTCTTATCCATTGCCCTTATACTTCTGCGGTCTGGTCGAGAATTATGGAAACCTTCGGTCTGAGTTGGGTTTTCATGGAGAACTTATCTCAATTTATCCTTAACTGGGGGTACCCCTCATATCACCTCCTCATACGTGTTCTTTGGAGATTGATCCCCCCATGTGTGTTGGGGCTTCTAGAAAGAGAGAAACAATAGGGTGTTTTAGGGGGAGGAAAGTGTTGTTGATGGTGTTGTCAAGGCTACGGTCAATTTGTTGGTAGAGAACCCGGAGGTCTGTATATGGAAGTTGCCCAGCTCCTACCCTATTATGGAGGATTGTAGGTTGGCTAGGAAGTGGAAACTCTCTAACTCCTTTTATAAGTTTGACAATTCTAAGGTGCTGGCCACGATAAACACACGCTGGTCTCCCTTGACTGAACAATTTCACAAGCTCAAATTTGATGGGGTTGCTGGTAATGGGTCGACGGCTGGGGGTGGAATAATTAGAGACCACCATGGGGAGATGATTATTGCCTATGCTGTTAATTTGGGGAAAGTCTCCAATAATGTTGCTGAGATTTCAGCCTTACTCTGGGGAGTTAAAGTTACTATGTCCACAAGTATAAAGAATTTGATCATCGAGGGGGTTTCAAAAATTGTGGTTGAAATGGTTAAAGGTAACTACACGGCCAACTGGAAAATGTCAAATCTGCTACAGGATATTTGGGTGCTTCTCCTGAGATCAGAGGATTTTGAATTAAAGCATATTTACAGGGAGGGTTATGTTGTGGCGGATACGCTGGCTGCCAAAGGTCTAAATACCAATGGAAACAAATGTTGGAGAAGAATGGGGTCTCTCACAATGCACACGCAGGACCTCATTGAGAGGGAACGAAATCACCATCCCAAACCATGGGGTACAAATCCAAAACTTTTTATTGGTCGAATATGGCGACCACTAGGATTTCGGGAGGCTGGAAGATTTCAAATTTTAAAATTTGGAAAGGTGGCAGAATAAATAATAATAATAATGAGATAAGAAGGGTCATTATCTCCAGATTTGATGGTCGTATGGGGAAGCTAATAGAAAAGATCGCATTGGGATTTGCATTTGCTTCGTGACAAGTGAAAAGACTGCCAACTTTTATGATTTCTTGCCCGAGAATTGTATTCATTATAATTTAAGGGCGTTTATTAATTTTTTAAAATCTTTACATGTGAATGGTACACTCACTTGCTTGAGCTGGAGTCTTTTCAAAATTAAGAAGGGTGGCGTGATTTTATTGCTTTGTTGGTGTGTGTCTGAATTCTCATAACGATAGTCTGAGCTAGAGGAGATATTGGTCCAAGCTATTCAGAGCTGGGTATTGGGTTGGGATGTCTGCGAATTTACATTAAGAGGGGAAGAATTCAAACTCCAGTGCTGATATGGGGGGATATATGGTCAGGATGGAGCCGCTGAAGATTGAGGATAGTTTCCTCAAGAATCCGTGTGTTGTGATGTACCTTAAGGAGGGTGGTTTTTTCCCTTACATGGAAGCCACTAAGGGGAGTGACAAGATCATTTCCATGTAGCTGGTGGATACTTGGGAAGAGCAGAAGGTTACCATTAATGACATCACCTTTGAAATCAATGAAGAGGTTATTGCTCAGGCCACGAGGCTCTCTTTGGAGGGACAAAAATTGAAGAAAGTGATGAAAGGCAGGGATGACACAAGCGTGAATAGATTCTTCAAAAAGACAGAGAAGCCTGTCCTTTTTTGTGGGGGTTTCAAACAGGATGAGCTACCGGAGCCATGGAATGAGCTATGTCTTATAATTATGAAGTATTTAACTTTGGAGGGTAGATTTGGGACATGCTACAATTACCACTTTCCTCTGTTAAACCATTTTCGGTATAATGAAGAAATTTCGATCCCCTTCTTCCTACTTCATTCTATAGAAGCGTTAGTGATGGATGTGAGGGCTAAGAAGGGCGTGTAAATTTTTTTTTGTATTCTGCATCAGGGGTTAATCCTCTGGCTGTATAATTTTCACTGGGCCCTTTGCCCTCCTAGATTTGTCTCCTTACACGGACCCACCCCTAACCCTACTGATATCCCTAAGGAGACTGAGGTGATTCCTTCCCCCCCGGTCTCTTCCTCTAAGACCCCCACCTCCCCGGGAAAGAAAAGTAAAAACTCTAGTCCTGATGTAAAAGATTGGGAGGAACAAATTAATATTGATGATACGACTAATGAAGATAATGAAAGCCGGAGGTCACACAAAATTGCCAAACATTCCTGGTTGAAGAAAAAAGCGGTTAGAAAAAGGTACATTATGGAGGAGGAAGAGGAGTTGGAGTCTGGGGAGGATGAAGAAGAGAAAAAAGTGAATAAGGAAGACAAACAAAAACAAAAAAAAACAAAGGAAAAAGGCTAAGGAGGAAGACAACTCGGGCACGGGTAATGGCAAAAGTACCTCAACAATGGCGGGAGGAGAAAGGAGCACGGATTCTACCCATGTGTTGGCCAACTTCAAATTAAACTCGGTGGATTTGTCTGTGAAAAAGTATTCGGGTGGACAAGAAGGGTTCTCCTCTTACTGCCACTTTGTCGATTGGCTTGTGTGGGGAGAAAAATAGTTCGAAGGTTGATGAGGGTTGCGCTAAGGGGAAATAAGACATCATGGCTGGTGCTTCAGAGATAAAAAAGGAGGACAAAATATGGAAATTCAACAGATGAGGGAGCACATGCATAGGCTGGAAGGTAGGGTCAACGACCCGAATACAGGCTTCTTGACGCTTGCAGACTTTGTTGCAAAAGTCATGCACTCGGCGGCCACGATTGCATTTTCTAAAACAGGTGAACCAGAAGGACTCGGAGACGGTGTAGGATGACGGGAAGTGGTTTCAGTTCCTGGCGGAGGACTAGTTTAAGTTTTTGATTAAGGTAAATACAGGTTTTGAAGGGGCCATGAAACCCTGTACAAATAGGTCATAAAAGACATTCAAAATAACACTCTAAAATGGAACGAATCAAGACCACATCGAGGGTTTTACAACAAGTTCCCACAACCTGGAAATATTAAAGGTACCAGAAAAGGAAATCTGGAACCCCAACAAGAAAAGACGTTGCAAAAAAGAATAAAACAATTAAGTCCAGTTGCCCTGAAGCTTCCAGTAGACAACAAAAATAAATACTTCCAGCTGAGTTTCAGCTGCCAGCAAAGGAAAGCCCAAGAAAAATTATTTCTTCCCCATCTGGGATTGAAGGGACATATCAAACGAGGGTAGATGTTTTGATTTTTTTTTTCCTTTCACAGAAGTCCACCCATCTTCTGCTTTCTTGGCCTTATCCTGCCAAGAAATTGAGTCAAGTACCGAGACACCCAAATTCTGAAAATCAAGAGATTGTCCCAGGATAGGGCCACAAGAATCCAAAGAAGCTGATTCGAGAGATGAATCAGTAGCAACCATTCCAGAAGAAACTAACAAAGCATTGCCTATAGGAGGAGCAGAAGCCTCACAACCAACATAGTCCCGAACAATTGATTCTATACAAAGAGATGACCAAGGATGGAATCTACACCTGGGGAAGAGCCAGCAGCGGTCCCAAGAGGCACATTGGCCTCAACATTCTCCTGAGAAGAAGAAACTACTTGAAAAAAGCTTCTGATAGACGAGTCCTTCACAACATAGTAATGTTGGGAGGAGGACTAGTTTAAGTTGTTGGTAAGCTCGGGGGGAAATAACCCCAAATGATTTTGTTTTGTTTCTTGTTAATGGTTTAAAAAATCTTCTCTTCGTGGTTGGCCCCTAAGGGCCTGGTTAAAACTTTATGTTGCGGTGATGGTTATTTCGCTACTTTTGCTAGCAGTTGGTTTACTTATAGTCTCTTGGTTAGACTGGGTCTCTATAACTTTTACGGTTGGTTTATGCTTTTTGTTTACCACCGGAGTACTACTGTTTTAGCTTTTAAGGGTGGGTTTTTAAATTCCTTTTTGTGGGATGGAATGTCTGGGATGGTTACTTTTTAATGATTAAAAAGGGCATTGTTTGAGGGTGGGTTGTGACTGGTTATGTGTTGTTAGTGGCTGCAAGCTTTGTGCTAGTTTTCTTCTTGTAATGGGTCAACCCCCTTGCTTTGGCTTCTTTATTATGAAAAACATCTTTGACAACAAAAGGCAATCCTTAATAATCTTAAGATTGAGATTACCTGCGATTAATAGCCTTTGAAGACAATTTCAGACGGCAAATCTTTTGAGGTGTTTAAATCAACAAGAAAGAGAGAATATTGTATTAGTAAAATCAATGGTGTCTAAATTAAGTGCAAAAGAGTTTCTTAGTTAATTGCTAATGACTTAAGGAAAAGCCAAGCCAAAATTAAAGTATAAGATTTAGCAAATGTACTCAGACATAATCCTAAACAAATTGGGATTGAAAGTAGGAAATTATGATTTAAGTATGATAAATCTCTAATCTTAAATAATATTTTTATTGAAGAAACATTTGTAATAATAGATCTCTTTATTTTAATTCAAAAATTTAAAATTGAAATTCAAATTCATTAGTAATGTTTTAAGCCTACATTTATGAATATTGAATAATGTTAGACATAAACTTAGCTAAACCTCCACAAAAGTAAACCTGAACCAAATGTTAATTTAAAAGTTAACGTTTTAAATTATATACCAAACATAATGTAAATCATAAATAAACTATATAAATTTGAAAGTCTATCCATCTTTTATAAAGAAAAACAAAGGGAACATAAGAGAAGGCTATATTAATTTCATACCGCCTTTTTTTATATTCTCATTTACTTGATTATACATTTAGTGCTTGGGTGGCTCTCTCTCTCTCTCTCTCTCTCTCTCTCTATCTCTATATATATATATATATATATATATATATATATATATATAGTCTCAAGCACGATATATGTGTATATGATTTTGGCTTAGTGGCATTTTGCAAAGGATTTACTATCACACTAATAATTTTATAGTCCTTGCATCTTGGATTTGATTTAAAATATCGCACTTAAATTAACATAGGGTCGTGTTTATTGTGGCTAAAAATATAGCTATTATTATGACATTTTTTTATTGATATAATAGTATTTTATTAATAATAGATAAGATTACATTTACACCAAGATTGAGTCATTTGAACAGGTCCTGCAAAAGCCACCAATTGCTACACCACCCACCACCCACCACCCAAGGGACACCACCACCAACACCCAAAAAGTGAATCCCCCATAAACCTAGAGCCCTGGTTTCTTGTGCAAATAAGATGTAAAAGGATTAAAAATCCATGCAAACTTGTTAACTATCAGCTAGGAGTAGTTTTGCTTAAGTAATCTCTAGTTTTAAGCTTTGTTTAGTTGTTTTAAAGTAATTTGAACCCTAGTTTCGGGGTTCCGAGTTTTGTAATTGAAGCTCTATATATTCCATCAGAACAATGTAATTAAGGTCAGATGTTTTATGCAATAAAGATACATGATGTTGGTGCTTCATTCATGGTGTGATTTCTTCTACTATCTATGCGAAATTGGTGAATGTGTTATGCTTGTTCATCCGTTTTATAGAGCCAACTGCGTTTATTGTTTATGGATTCGTGATCAATTAAATTGGAGTTTGCTGTTGTTAATTCCTTTTGTTGTGATAAATGATTGGAAAGATCAGTTCTATTGATTTAAAGATAAATCTGTCTGGTGTGTGCGTGCATCCGGTGGCTTCACGATTTAATAGATTTTAGAAAATCTCGCATATGAGTAAAAGTTTCTTCAAAAGATTGCATTTGCTGAACATAGAATTGTGATCTGATCTGATTCATGTTTTGTGGGTTTCCATCTTCTCCATCATTTAATTCACAAGCAAGATTCAATAATGGTTTATGTCTGTTAGGTTTTCATTCCAGTTAATTTGCATTATAATTCTTGTCACCTAAATCTTAGATCTTTTTTGGGATATCGGATTAGATTAGATAATCATTGTGGGTTTTAAAGTTAGATTTGCATCATTAGGAAATTGCATACATTGAAAGTTGAGAAAATACAAAAAGTACTAAAGTTTATTTTGCAGCCTAAAGTTTTGAAAGTATCGGCAAAGGCCTCCTTGTGAACATACATTTATCTTCAATTGAGTTTACCAAGTGGCTGTACCACGATCACAAAGAACCTTGGGAATAACTTTGTTATTCTTTCAAGAGAGGAAATCATATTTTGAATTCCTAGCAATTGACTCGTGTAAAAGGAACGCTCAACAGTTACGTCTCACTAGATTTTTTAATGTGGTGAGTTGTACGATGAGTCATTCCTCTAAACCTTAGATGTAGAGACATAAGATTTCTTATCGCATTTCTAAAAGGAGGTTGTATGAAAATAAATGTAACCATTACATGGTTGGAAAGTCAATATTGATGACTACTGATCCCTCTCCCCTAGATACAACAACTAATTAAGACTTTACCTTTATTCCTTTGTATTATAATGTTGGGTGCCATGTTAGAACAATATGCCAAAGATGCTTGTTGAAAGCATGTAAGGTAAAAGAATAGTTTTATGCATGGTGCACATCATTTTGATTTCTTTGAAAGACATATGTTTTATATATTAGAAATCATACACAAAAAATTACATCTTCAACTACTCATGCTATATTTTTTATTAGCAGACCACATCGAGTCTTATATCATGGTAAATCTTATAGGCCACACAAGATCTAATAAAAATGGAACAAAAATTATCAATGACTCGATATCATGTCTCTTTCATCAATAATATAGATCTATACACTAGTACACTTTGAATGAAAAGGAAAAAATAAATGATATTTGATACAATTGTATAAATTGTGCATTGTGCAAATAGACATAAAAGATTACATTAAAAGAAAACCATCTAGCCAAAACACAGTTCAAAATTTTGTTTTTACCATATTGGTCATTAGCATTCCACAAAGGGTCAAAATATGAAATGTCTTTATTGGATCTAACCCACTCAATTGTGAAGTCCTCCCCATTATTCACATGAAAACTTAGTCCTTTTGGGTGGTCAAGGTCTTTTTCCAACTTATCAAATGTGCATTTTTTGTTATACTTATTCTAAAATTCTACTTAATTTTTCATGTATATAATATTATTGGCCCCATTGAAAGGCCAATGTCTTCCATATTTAACTTCTGCCTTGTTGGTCTTCACATTGACTTCCCTCAAAAGCTTTAAAAACGTGTCTTGTGAAATCTTTTAGTAATTGCTATTTGCATAGAAATATTGTACAACATGAGTCTTCTCACAGATTCGGTAAGCACACTTCTTTTACCATGGAAAATATCCTCATTCCTAGCCACTTTTAGGGTGCCTACAAATAGTTCACAAGTTCAATCTTAGAAGATGAAATAGTGTAGGGGAGCTTTTGAATATAAGTAACAATTTAAAATAATAAAATTTTGGTTCTAGTATTAGACCATAGAATTTTGAAATTTTTAGAAAATAGTCCAAAAATTTCAAGACTCCAACACTTGTTTAGATGTTTGATAAGGTCCTAGGAACAAATAAAATTTAAAAAAAATAATTTTAGGTTTTATATAAGGTATCTTAGAGCCATCATTCCATATGAGCTTCTCAATAAACATATTGTTACTTTATTTGCATAAGGGAGTTGTATACTTTTGCACACCCTAAGAACTAAATATGTCCTCCAATGTGATGGAGGAACTTTAAAACTCTACACTCATATCAATTCAAGTTTTTAGCTAGTTGTTACACAAAATATTATAGAATTGTATAATACCTTTCAGGTGACATACTTTGGTCCAGTATCATTGTAGTAAAGCAAGGGATTTGTGGTTCTTATAAAGGTTCTTCCAAATTGTTCTATTAGGGTTCAGAGTACCCATGTTTAGGTCCATACACCCATCTTTCCTAATCTAAATTCTAATTATCTCACATGCTTTTCATATACTTTTGAACACATTGGATCAAATAGGAATTGTTGGAAATTTACCAAAAAGGATATTATTTAAAGGAATCTTCTTCCAAATATTTTTTCTTGGGAACAACTTAGTGGATGCTATCGATTACATGAACCTTCCAATGTTCATAACCATTTAAATCTTTAAATATCAATTTAACAGCCAAAGAGATATCGTGCTTTTTTAAATCTTTTAATTATAGAATTCCTTCATTCTTCTCTAAGAAATATCACTCCCACTTTACGACATACATGTTTTTATTACCTTTCTTGTCTAACCATAGGAATTGTCTAATATTTTTTGGATTTTATTTTTTTGGTAACAATTGAACAACCAAATTAAGGAATAGTAAAGGCTATAGGGTGATAGTATTTTTTTTAAACACTTGCAATTTGTTAGCCAATAATAGGTAATGTTTATTCCATTAGTAGAGTTTTCTTTTATGTTTTACCCATAATCCAGTCCCACGTATCTTTCAAACATGGTTAGCAACAAAAGGAATGCCAGGGTACCTAATTTATTTGTTAGGACTTCCCCATTAAAACTCAAACTTGTTAAACTAATATAGGGCATAATTTTTCCAAGTAAGCATTATATTTTTTTCCTAAAAAATTCTAGCTCTAGAGGCCTCACAAAATATCTTATCTTTATGTGCAATATTATTTACATTTCTTTCTTCAATACTAGCAAATATTGCAGTATCATCTGCAATTTGAATGTTTAAGAGGCTCTCTCCACTAGGGAGGGTTAAACATCTAAATTTAAGTGACAAGTTAGATTCTCTTAGGAGAAGACAAATATTACATTAAAAGTTAATACAAAAAAAGCAAGAGAAAAGGGAAACCTTGTCTTATATAGACCTTTGCAGAGTGAATTGATCAAACAATGCTCCATTAACATCAACTTGGGCTATAACACTTTGTCACCATTTGGGAAAAAAACCACTTGCAAAATCGTAAGATTCAATTTTTTTCATCATTAGGAAGGATCATACTATCTTAGCATACACCTTCTCAAAAATCTTGTAAGAGAATGCCTATATTCTAGTTGGAAGCTAGAACTCATTTATCTAGCCTTAATGAATCATGTTTGAATAGAGCTAATAAAGATGGGGAGGATGTCCACATGTCTTAGGGCCAAAATTTTAGCGATAATATTATTGGAAACATTAAGTACCTGGTAATAGGTCTCTAGTTCTTACTTAGACTTATATGGAAAATAAATAATGTTATGTATCTTGCACATGATTTTTATTTCTTTGAAGGACATATTTTCAAATATAAATAAGTGTATAAGATTATTGGAGCTACTATTAACAAGCTAAGTGGAGGTGTATAAAGCTAGGGAGGACATGTGCCATATCATGATAATATACTAACTAGAATTGTGTACCCTATGTTGGACAATAATATAAAGATTGATATTATATGTGATATGATATTTGAATTGATTCATGTTCATGCATATGTGTGATCAAACAAACATGAAACACAAATCAAATACTGAACAAATTAACACATTTTTCTCATTCTTAATTATCACCTCTAATTTAACATAAGAGACAAGTGCACCCAAAATTAATAAGTTTCTCAAAGGTCTTTTGTTGTATACCAAGAGTGCGAAGTTGCTTAGGATTTTTTATAAGAAAATGGTGTCATCTTGATGGTCATACTAGCAATGTAACCTTTCATGAACATCAAATATATGAAAATATCCCACATTAAGATCTATTTATAAATTGTTTGGGATTATGGATCAAGGGCTAATATTGATTTTAGCGAACAAGGGGTGGAGTGTGTTTGAGAGGTTTGAAGCCATGAGATTTCACTTGATGATAACTTGTGTTTTTCTCTTACTCTTATGTAGTTTTTATTTAATGGTCAATTGCCTTATTCTATATTACATGAATTTTATCATATAGTTCTAAAGAACCTAGGATAACTTCCTAATGAACCTATGGCAGTCCTAATGAACCTAAGATTGTCCTTTTGAAGAAGATCTTCTTGGGAGTAGAGGGATAGAAAAGGATATGTACTTTAGGTCAAGTTGCAATGCACAGTATGAAACATAGCCAAGTCAATTGTTTCTCTAGAATATAACTAGACTCAAGTAGCCAAAAATTTGTAGGAATACAAAAATATCATTGTCCATGGTAATGCAAGATAAACTCATTGCAAAAAGGACTACTATGTTTCCTGATAATTCAAATAATATGTGTTAGGAGGACAAAGATACTCTAATTTTAAGATTAATATTTGAAACATAAATTGAAGATAAGTCAAGTAGCACAAGAAGTTGCAAAAGAAAAGAGAGTTAGGGTGACGACCAATTTAGTAAGTAATCTATTTGGTCATAAAATTGTCTACACCTTGATAAGGTTGATGCTTCATTGATTTTCTATTATAAATTAATGAAAGTTGAGGAAGAGAAAAGGAGGTAGAACATAAGATTGAATCCAAATCTGAGTACTAATTATACATGTGCTTATCACATCGACAATTTAAGTAAGGTTGACTAGAATCTAAGTATTGTTCAAGATTAGTAATCCTCGACTTGTATAAACCTTTCTAAGGGGAGAATAAAAAGATAATTACTATCATAATTGGGTTATAAAAGGCATATGAGACTAGGAAAGTAGTTGTATTTAGTTAAGAATTTTGGTAATCTATTAGGAGTCTTTTGAGGGTTTCTAAGGTAGGTTAGAATATTAATTGGGTTTTTTCATAGCATTATTTCAATTTTGGGTTTAATTAAAGATATTTATTTTATAATAAGAAATATAGGAATGAGAGATGTTGGTTCCCAAATCAACAGATCACTAAAACCTAAAGGTACACCACATCTTATGTCCATTTCTAATGATGGACTTGGCCAAAAAATACAATTTAATTGAGGTGGTTAATATCCTCTACACTTTAGGCTCTACTAGACCTTGGAAGGTGAACCAAAAATATCATCATTTGACTACTTTTCAATATTGCATAATGATGCTTTAGAAAATAAAACCTCACACACAATCTTATAGGTTTTTTAAATTTAGATCTTATTTCAATATACCCTTGTTTTCTATTATGCACTGGCATGAGGTAAAATAGAAAACATAAACTAATCCTAAAACAAAAATAAAAACAAACTCTTCAAAATATAAATTGATTCAATAACTGTTTTGGAGCAACAACCAGATCAATATCTTAATTGAGGGCAATAAATTTAATTTCAAATTTGATTTGTGATTCAATAACTATTTTGGGGCAACAAATAGATCAATATCTTAATTGAGGGCAACAAAGTTGATTTCAAAACTAATTTGTGTTCATCCAATGGCTATAATTCAAATTTCTTGACACAAAATTGATTATTCCTTAAATAAACATACAAATATATCAACTACATAACCCTACTTATTAATCCTTATTGATTCCTCTAAGTCACAACAACCTATTCGATAGAATTGTATTCCTCATTAAGAAAACCCATCAAACAAATCACACATAAGCATAAGAGTGTAACAAAAAATAAAAAAACATATCCTTTATATCGATTCATATTTTAAAAAAATGAATACAACCTGGAGACGGTTCCACAATGTCTTTTCATTAAAATCAACAAACAACTAAAAACACAAAATTATTGCAAAATCTGCATTGATGTATCAAAAGTTTGTACATACAATATGCCCTGCCCAAAAACAAAATTCAAATTCTAGCTATACGCTCTTGATTTCTTTCTTATAGAAAAAAAGCTTCAAACGATTTCATTATTGATTACAAATATTATTCAACTACCTACAAAAGACAAAAAAAACCTTCAATATAAAAAAAATTCAACTTTGGCACCACTTTGAATCCATAACTTGTTGATATTGATGCACATTGTTGTTGCGATTTTCAAGGTATCCCTAAAAGACAAATCAATATTTTAATTTTTTAAAAAAGGAAATAAAATAGATGAACACAGATAGAAATGTTCACTTTCTTCCATATGTATGTAGATGTCTGTGACTATACTAAGTTTGGTAAGGCTCTATATTTTGTGGAGCTTCATTTTGTATTGCGTTCACAATCATACTTTTCGAGCTATGGACAAATTAACTTGAGAAAGATGATCAATGTTATTGTGGCTTGTATAAGTATCATTTCTGGCATTAATATATTTCACTATATATACCAAAGAAAACATACCTTCAAGCTAAAAATTGGTGTTATGTACAACTTTTTGCTCATCATTTATGAAATTCAAAGCTTGAGATAATATTGCTGCAAATTCACTTTGTTCCTTTAGGTCACCTCTATTGTTGAAAAATGGAAGAAAAGGGATTTCTAGCACCTAATAATATTTACCAATTTCTTCAAGACGAACATCATGTTACCTTTTGTGTTTGTCCACCAACTTATCCACTATTTTCATAACATCATCATCAACAAGATCTTTTAACTTGAGCTCCTCCTTTTCTCCAACCTCGTTTGCTACCTATTTTGTTCTCTCAATGCATTATAAATCCTTACATGCATTGCACATTACTTATCACCATAAGAAATTTATTTTAATTCTTTTCTTTACCAATTATGAAGCAATACTATATTTAGTAGATTTTGTCTATACAATTATCTATTCTTCCTTCTTTTGGAACTTCTGTGCCCTACCCTTCCAATAAGCCCTTTCAGTGTTCATTTCCATGAGTGCCTTTTTTTGAGTCAATTTCTCGTCGATAGGAACCGAAAGGAGATTCTAATTTTTCTTTTAACCTAGCATTCTATTGCCTTAACTATTCATTTTCAGCTACATGATACATGTTCATTTTGGTAAGCTTATCCAAATGTCTTTTTGTAAACTTAGAAACATGAATTGTTAAATATGCAAAATCAACAAGTTTAGTATCATCCAACCTATGTATTTTAATAGGATCCTCTATTGCAAATGGTCACTTATTGGGAGGATAAATGACCCAAATAGCCAAGGCATGCTATTTAGGATTATATCTATATAATAAAGGTAAGGAAAGTAGATTGCTCCTCCTTTTCCTAATGCACAATCGGAAGGAAGATGTCTCAATAGGCTCGGGTAGGACTTGATCTCTAAGTGATTCAATGATAATTTGCAATACTAAAATGATTTAGATGAAAATAATATGTTGATGAAATATATGAGGCTAAATAAACAAAATTAACAAGATTTGGGAAATATAGACTGATAGAAAACAAACAGGAAGTTATAGTGACCTGAAATGGAAACCCAAGGCCGATACTAACCTGCAAACTGAATTTGAAGGTGACCTACCAGGTAAAAAACACCTTGGATTTTTTATTCCCAAGAACAAGAATTTTGGGGCATTTTGTTCATAGGGATTCTGCCTGAATCTAGTTGTAGATCTCCTGAAAAAACTTGTACTTGTCAAATCAAGTCCCAACAACTATGCCACTTGTACCTACACATAATAAACAAAGACCAGGGTTGTGTTAATATTATCGCAATGAATAACTAAGAGGGGGGAGTGAATTAGTTGTCACAAAGGCCTTAAACCTCAAACCCTCAAACCACAAAACCCTCTAACTTCTGTACCCTTAAATCTGGTCTAAACAAATAGAGTATAAAACATGCATTTATATACAATTTAGAAAAACATCCACACAAGTTGACACAATATTTTTATCGTGGAAGCCCAGCTAGGGGAAAAACCACGGTGAGGATGATTACCCAAAATAAGAGAATACCTTGTTAGAAGTATAACCATATTAAAATGTACGGGGAACGCACATGCATTTGGACTCACTACTCAAATAAAAAGCCTCAGGCTACAACCCTTAGGAAGGCTCACCACCTTACAATCTGATCATTATAATGATTTATACAAACTTTGTGGACTATGTAAGTGACATCTACCTTATCTTCGATACAACTCCAATGTAGACCAATGCAGATCTTTGTTCAACCCCTTGTTGAAACATTTTTTATTACCACTAAATTAGGCTCTCCCTTTGCTAGCCACCTCTAGCATTCAATCCTACCATCCGCACCTTTGAATTTGCCCTAATTCATCATTTTATACAAGAACTAGGTCAAGAAAACCTAATTCACCATCTCTTCAATCAACACCCCAAATTTCTTGATTCAAATCCATCTCTGACCGCTAAATCATGGAAACCTCCTACAACTACCACCTCAAGATCATAAATCTCCCAGATTTCACGATTTAGCACTTTCACAACGCGATTTTCCAACTAAGTCGGCCAAGAACATGAATAACAACAAAAATATTGTTATTGACTAAAAAATCCACCAATCTAATCCTTCTGATCAAAGTGTATCACCAAATCATCAAGCACATACTTCAAGAACATCCTATAGCATCGTGAAAAATTATCAAACATTCAAATCCATCACAACCATTGGATTTTTCAGCTCTTTACCACTGAACTTGAAGAACATTGTCATCAAGCCTCTGAGATAATAAGATCATGCCTTGCAGATCTCTGAAGTACAAACCCTATAAGTTGAAGACACTTGAGTATGTCTCCAACACACTCCTAGGTTTTGTTGGAAATAATAGGTGTTGAGAGGGGGGGGGGTGAATCAGTACTATTAAAACTTTCAGACTTTTACTGATACCTTTAAATAGCAACAAAATAAACTTCCAAACTATGAAGCATATAATTGAAACTATAAAGTAAAAGTGCAAAAAATCAAATGAAAACAAATGCACACACATAACACTCTAATTTTTATTGTGAAAACCCTTGGTTAGAGGGAAAAACCATGGTGGGGATAAAACCCACAATCTTCTCACTACAGTAGAAAAGAGTGCTCTATTAGAAGCTTACAATCTATCACTTTCTAGGTGACTCAACCTATTAGGAGTGACTAATACCTTATTAGAAGTATCAAAAGTCCTATTACAGACTACCTTGTTAGAGGATTTTAATCCCACTTATGTAGTGTTCACCTTGTTAAGGGATTTACAATAAAGTCTTGCTAGAGACTACCCTGTTAGGGGATTTTGACTTGTTGAAACTATTAGGAAAACAACAAGAAATATTGACCTGTGATGTGCACTACTCAATGCTAATCAGATCCTTGATGCTCTGTGCTTGTTCTGAATCCAATCCTGTACCTTGTTTGGAAGTAACTCTGTAATCGCAACTCAACATATTACCGACAATAACACTTTATCAACTTTTCAACTACACCAACAACTAACATCTTATAACCTTATAAATTGTATTTACATTCGACTATAAATCTAATTAGGGTTTCCATTTCCCTCCAAATTTTTTTTTTCAACCTTAACTAACTCGCAAAAACTTGAGATCCTTACTGCATCGGCCAAAAAAAAATATAAGTTGTCATTCCCAATGTAAATATTACTTCAGTTTTATTTTCCAAAACATACCTTGGATTCATACACAAATTTGTACACAATTCCCTATGAATATACTCATTCAATTCCTCAAACAATGTACTACATTTTTCATGTTTTTCAGATTCACGGAATAATCCACCGACATAACGGATTTATCCCATTAATCAAAACTTTGTGTAACCAGAGATGCTGAGTTTGAAGCCTAGTCCTTTATAGTTTTGTTCCCTAGTCAGAGCTAGTGTTACCCCTGTGTTAAACACTTAGCATCATTTTCAAATAATCCGTTTGATCTTTCTTGAGCTTGAACTTTGAAGTTTGTCACTTCAAATTCAAAGTTCAAGGATCTCCTAAGCGCACATCCCTTTTCTGTTTTGTTTGTCATGAAATTTTTGTTAGTTTCTAACCCGTCATCCTCATCCTTGAACTTGAAATTTGAAGTTTGTTACTTCAAGTTCAAAGTTCAAAGTCAGTCACTAGTTAAATCATCATTCAGTCAAGCCGCTTGTTTTGTGTCGTGCGTGAACGATGATCATTTGTTCATTCTTGAAGTTGAAAATTGAACCTTGTTATTTCAAATTCAAAATTCAAAGGTGAAGTGTTCACTTTTACAAATCATCATGCTGTCGAGGGAACCTATGCTTATGTGTCACCATGAGTAAGAAGGAAAATTAATAATGATGAAAAGTAGTTGTTTCGTGTTGATGGAATGGACATTAAATTAAATGTCAGATATATGTTTTATCATGGTTAATTAACACGATTTATCTGACTCGGATAAACATGAAAAATCTTGCAAGATTTCTCCATTATTATTATAAAAGCTAGTGGTTTGATTTCATAATTACAAATCCTGGAGAGCTCGAAGCCACGCTTACGAAGGTAAATTTTAAGAAAAAGAAGCAAGAATTGCAGAAATTAAAGGTGAGTTCTTTTTCCTCAGCCATTGATTTTTCTTAAAATATATTGTTGTGTTCCACTTTTTGTGCCTTTGGAAGTGTTTTTTGTTAGATGCAATTTTCTTGTCATTGTTTCTAAAGAGTTCCTTGCTATGAGGCCGACATTGTGCAATTTGGGGAAAAAATTTAGTCTGGTGTGTTCTTTTCCCGACATTGAAGATACCTCTTTAGTTCAGTCCAATTTAGCCAAAATTATTGAGAGATTCAGAAACCCAACTCCAAAATCCATATATGAGAAAGTTGCCCAAAGTGGTCTTGTTGAAGCAGCTGGTTTTCCCATACGTATGCCTTGTCTTGAACTGGTGATAGAATGTGCAAGATTGTATGAAAAAGACAATTAATGTATTAGAAATGAAGATGGAACCAAGTTGGTCAGCATCACGAGGGAGGTTGTTATGGTTGCTTTAGGTCTGAGAAAGAATTTAATGAAAATTGGAGTATAGCTTCCTCTTACTCTATCTTTGCAGAAAATAAATTATACATAATGGTGATGGCTAAGCATTGGACATTGAAGCCTTTGAGTGGAGGTTCCCACCTTCCAAGTCCCTTGACTAGAGATCACTTCAAACCAGATATAAAGGATTTGGCGATTTTGTTGAATAGGCTAAGGGGAAATTCTCATTCTTTTTACTGAGAAGAATGGATATACTTTTACATTCAGGGGACTTTAAATAGTGAAAAACATATTGATTGGGCAGAAATAATTGCAGACAAATTGCATCATCAATTGGCCAATTTTAATGCAAGGTCTGGGTTTTATATGTCCTCATACCTCTTATATATGATTTCATGCCCTAGATCTTGGACTGGGTTATATCACGAAGAATGGTTACCTGGAATGAAAATCTATGAATATCATCCCCATTTGCAGATGAAAAGGTATGTCAAGCTTTCAGCCAGGGTTAATGATTTTTCTTTGGTAGGTTTGTCTATGAGTTACAAGGTAAAACCGATGAGAGGCTGACTACTAAAGCTAAAGATCTGGTTACTAGATATGGAAGCTATTTCATCCAGTTCAGCAGGTTTACGTATATACGAGTGGGTGGTTTTGAAGAGGAACCCTTCAAATTACCAAAATACTGCCTGACAGCCATATAATTATTGAAGTCGGCGGGCAACTAGCACATATTCATAATAAATTGAAAGCAGAAAGAGGAACATTTGGGGTCATGTTCCCGATTGAACTCAGGGAGTACAATTGTATATCAGTATTTGATGCCCTGAATATGGAGGTTGAGCTCAAGAAACTAAATTTGAAGACCTACATGGAAAGGCCTAACTTTGATGCCCAAGGATACACAAAAGTGAACTTCAACATGGATGAGGACTTTAGGCATACTCCGCTGCTCGAAGATTATTGGGAAAATTGTGAAGATGAGTTTCAAGTGCATAAAATAATATGGTTGAGGCTCTCCTTAGGGAATATCTTTAATATAAAGTTAGACATAAATGTCACTGGAATTGAAGAGGACAATGAAAATTTTGTTGATTCAAATTATGTTTAAAAGATATAGGGCACACCTTTACCAAAAATTGTTTGAAATCAAAGGAAGAAGATGACATCAATACTAGGTCTTTCAATGTGATAAGAAGAACTCAAAATGGATAAGGGTTGAGCGCCTAAAGGATTCAAGGAATAATGAAGTTGAAGAGCTTGCAACTTCTTCCCCTGCTATTTCTCATTCAACTAGATCTCATTCTAATCGGTCGGTTGATATTGCAGGTTCATCAAAGAGAAAAGTAGGAGGCACTCAGAAGAATAAATCTAAGAAGAGTGTTTCACCTATTCCCTCTGTACGGGTGACAAGATCCAAGATAAGGAAAATCCCCAAAGAAGATAACACTCAACTTGAGCTTATTAAAGTAGATTCTCCTACAAATATCGATGAAGAAATGGAAAATCAAGCACCTGATGTTGATCAAATTGACAAAGAAGGATATATCCAAATGAACCCAAAGGCTTCAGTCCTTTCTATCACTATGGAACAAGACTCCTTTTAGACCCCTCCAACTAAGGATGTGAATGTTTTCTTTGCACCTAATTGGCTAGATGCATCAATTGGGAGAAAGAGAAATGTTGTGCCCTTTTCTTTGCCAGAGCAAGATATGGCAAGATAATGCCTTTGTCTCTTTTCTAAATCTAAAAAGATTAAAATAAAGACCATGTTGGATATTGATGAAGAGGACATTGGGTAGCTCATATAGCTAAGCCAAAATCCGAGAAGTCAGTTGATGAAGCTACTACTAAGGATTTACTATGGAAAAAGTAGACACAAGAGCAACATCCAGGGATGTGGCTGCCAAGCATTTGGAAACATCAACTAAAATAATGGTAAAAAGGACATGGAAACATATGAGAGATAAATAAGAATTGAAGCAGACCCTTAGGCAAATGACAGAATACATCTCAGCCTTGAGTGATCCCAATCCACAACATTATCCCAGTTGCCAGTGTCATTTGATCCAAAGTCCCTTGAGAATTAGAAAATCCTGGATCAAATCCAGTGCAACTGGATGCAATCTATTCAAGAACAAGGGATTGATTACATTACCCAGTTGGTCAAAATACATGAATATGTCGTAGAAGTAATCAAGGAACTAGAAATTGAAATGGATACTTGGGAAACAGAAAAGGTAAAATGGAATACTGTGGTGAAACAGATAAAAGATGTTCTCAAATTTGGCATTGATAAATTCCTGGCTGAGAAAAGTGTATCGAGCCTGGGTGAAGATATGATGTATGTTGCCAAGTATCACATTGAATGGAGAAATTTGATGATAAGTGAGGCGCAAGGAGAATTGAGAAAGATACTGACAATAATTAAAGAGTTAGCAACGATGGTCCAACAGGATCTGAAATGTCATAACATTTCATTTTTCAAAGAAGATGGCCACATAGTTGAGGAGAAAGATACCATAATCCAAGACTTTGTGGGTAAAATATCAGTCATCAAAAGAAGAAAAACTCTTACCACCACTGACTTCACACAACTATCAAGGGTGGAATCAATGTTAATTGTCAGTATGGATTATCTTGAATCTCGTGCAAATACAGTTTAGCGAAGTGGGTGAGACAAAGAGGTCATAAAGCAGAGGTTGACACACATCCTTGTGCCAGATCATCTCACCATGCTTGAGTTTTCTGGAGTGCACTTGCAATGGATAAAATTTTAATGTCAGCTCATCCTTTGTAAGCCAATCTCAAGATGTTGTTGGTGGTTCAGCCTCCTGATTCTACTACTAGGCCTTAGAGCCTCTTGTTTACGTTTTCAGTTCTAGTTTTGTTTCTTTGCTTTTAGTTAGGGTTATTTAAAACTGTTTTATCTGACTCATGAGTTGAGTCATCTTTGATGTATGGTTGAAAAGACAATTAGCCATAAGACTATATATAGAAAAAAGTAAACCAAGTGAGGATTCAATTTTTTTGATATTTTGGATTTTGCCTAAAAATACAGTGGCCTAAAACAATTTGATCCTAAAATTTTGACTAAGTTGTTTATTTTATCTTATACTTTTATCCGTAAATGAAAGAAAAGATTGCTAGTTGTTGACTTGATCATACCAATCTGTGTGTTGGAATGGTTGTAAAATTTATCAATACTTTTGTGTGAGTTGAAGATTTCAGTCAATAAATTAGATAATCAACTTATGAGATCATTTAGTTGAAATGTTATGATTGGACAGTGGAAAGAAAAATATTCAATTGAATTCTGAGATATTGTTACTTACATAATCTGTGAGTTCTGTTATTAAAATTATTCAAAAATCTATCTTGAAATATTAGTGTGTATTCATTTGTGGTTATGAATGGATATTAGAAAGCCTTATGTATTTTTGGTTAAAAGTGCATATGAAATTTTCATTTATTGAGTTTCTTTGAAAATTATTTTAGAGGGAGCTATACCTTAATTCAGAGGGAAATTAGTTTAAATTCTCTGCAATAAATATATTTACTAATTTACCCAAAAACTGTTGGCAAGTTGGCAATGTATTTATCCGGGGCATAAGAGTTTGAAGTTAAAAATAACATTTTCAAAGTCCAAATACAGTATATGCCAATCTGTTAACCAACAGAGTAAAAATTATGAAGGCAAAATATCTAGATTCTATGGATAAAAATTGGATTTTAACAACTCAAAATCCTCCTAAAGGATCTACTATTTGTAATTTTATTATAAAGTGTCGAACAATCATTACTCAACACATTTCTTGGCAAATTGGAAATGCACAGAAATAAGAGTTTTGGGATAAATCATGGTATGGGCATTTGATGCTATCTTATACGCTTGAATTTCATGATCTAAGGATTTTCTTTGTCCATAATTGGGATGAACATTTATGTAACTATGTGGAACTGAAGAAGGGCCAGCTTGGTCAAGAATGGGTTTGGAGGAGCCTAGAAAATCTGCCTCTGAGTGATCAGTAGAAACTAACCATGCAAAGTATTTTTTTTATTATAGGAGCATTCTAATCACAAAAGAGAAGATAAGGTAATATGGTGTGCAACAAAAAGTGGTAAATATTTAGTCAAAGTGGGGTATGAAATTCTAGAAAGGCCTGCAGGGGAAGAGAAATAGCCAGTTAGGTTGTGTTGGGGCAAGGATTGCCTACCAAAAGCGGGGGATTTTGCCTGGTTAGCAGTAAAGGGTAGGATTTTAACTGGTAATAGGAGGAAAGAATTTGGAGTTTATGGCCCCACTAGATGTTTTTTTATGTGAGGAGGATGAAGAGGATGCTAATCACTTATTATTGAATTGTCAAATTACAGTTCAATGTTTGGAAATGCTTAAATCACATCTAGGTTGGCATGATCCATTGCCTAATACTTTGAGAGCAATTTTTGATTGTTGGCTGAAGCCTCATAAGAAATCTCTTTATTCTTCGGTGTGGGAAGATAGCCCTTTAATACTTGTTTGGGAGCTTTGGAAGGAACCGAATAGGAGAATTATTCAAGACAAGTATGAAGATATTGAGAGATTATTCAGAGAATTAATCATTCTATAGAGGAGTCACAAGTGTAGCAACTGCCATACTGCACACTTAGATCTCATTCACTTTAGTTGATAAAAAAATATAAAATGCTTGGCCAGGTTTGAAAAGCCGGTGCGGGGAAGCATGCATCATCGGAAACAAAATAAGGTGGATAGAACTTTTGTGAAATGGAAGTGTCATGAAGATGGATGGGTTAAAATAAATTTTGATGGGGCCTCTAAGGGCAACCCAGGACCATCCGGAGCTAGTGTTATCCTTAGAGACCATATAGGTAACACCTTAGCTTATGGAGCTAAGAGATTATACTATAGAACAAATAATGTGGTTGAGGGAAGTGATGCATTACTAGAAATTAGGTTGGGTGTCTCACTGGAATATAGTAAAATTCACCTTGAAGGTGGCTCCTTAAATCTGGGTAATGCTATAAAAAATGGGGGCACAGAGGCATGACATATCAAAACCATAGTAGAAGAAATAAAGGAATATCTTAGAAATCTAGAGAATTTTAAAATTAGCCACATTTGTAGGGAGGGGAGCTCCGATGCATATACTTTATCCAAATGGGAAGTGTCTTTTGACATGGTTGGGGAATTAAGATTTGAAAAACTTGAACTTAACAAATAAATTTTGTTTCTTTAAATAGGCCTATAAGTTATGGCAGAAGAATAAACACTAATACATTTGATAGCTTTTTTCTACCTTTAATTTCGACCAAGGCCTTTTTTTGGCTTGTTAGATTTTTTTTTTTGTTTATGAGCCCAATTTGGTCAAAATTTAGACGAGCCCGAGTTTGTCAAAAGTTAGACCAATGCGGGCTATAAATTAAAAAAAAGTGAAAAGTGAAACTCATTTTTTAGTTCACTCGTGGACAGGAGGAGGGATCGAGCATAGTCCATGCGAATTTTCTCCAGGTTAGGGCAAAGTAATACGTTTTTTTCTATAGATTAGTTGTTTTAGTGATTGTATTATTTTTTTAGTTGTTTTTTGCAGATTAGTTGTTGTATTAGTGATTGTTTCCAATAGTTTCCACAGTGTAAGTGCAAGTAAAGATACCAAATTTTTATGCTTAACCTTTCCAATAGTTTCCATCTTTGCAAGAAATAATCGATTACCCTAGCTGTTCGAGCCCATGGTTTAGCTTTTTGATAGCTTGGAAATATAGTGTGGAGTGGCTTCTTTTATAAAGAGTATAGAGAAATGTTACATTGCCTCTAAGTGTTTATCCTACTACTGTATACATCAGACGTTACAACATCTTGGCCCAAAAACATCTTGTGTTCTGTGAAATCTATCTTCTACATTGTCTTATTATAATTATTATATGTGTGGATCTTACCAAGTGTTATCATTGCTATGATTTGGGTAATGAAACCCCCATTTTGTAATATCCATCTATATCTTCCAAATGGCTCAATTATTTTCTAAAGCTCGATAATTGTATCACAAAGATAAAATGCATAATCATAGTTTTGTCATCAATATTGAATAAATTATTGCAATTTTAGGGCATCCAATCACAAATCATCAATAACTGACAATTTATATAACACTTATTTTCCTAAGATTTCTGTAATGAATTCTCATCCACCAAGGATCAGAACACACCACAACCATCTTGCTTTAATAAGCCAATCCTTTACAATTGAATCCATATTCTCCTTCTTTTGTCATTTTGGTGCAGATGAACCCTGATCAACTTTAACACAAGCCTGCCAGCATGATAGTAAATTCTGTCAGAAACACCATTCGTCTATGCCTCTTCATTACAATTTTTTTTTAAAATGTGCTCCAATGAATCCTTTCACTGCTCAAATCTGACTCCAAAGAAATTAAAAGTTGTAACTTTTTAAAGGAAATCCAAATGTTAAAGCTACACAAATGGAAAGAATTACTGATAATATTGTCCATAAAGTTATATACTTAATTGTTAAAGACATTATTGTATTTTGAATTTCTTAGAAATGCGTATTTTCTTTACAGAATCAGTCATACTATGTTGTGAATATGGATACTTGCATGCAAGTAACAAATCACGTAAATTTTTAGATGTACTGCCAACCTTTCTAAGATCAAAACATGTCAACAACAACATAAGTTAGTTACTTTAGACATAATACAACCTCACACAAGATTGTTGCTACAAGTTCCATTAAGTTACGCTATGACCTTGTAGTAGTTCCAAGCTTTTCATCTCTTGCTCCATCATAATTCTGTTGCATGTCCACTTTTTAGATTTTTAAATATTTTCACAATGTTTGATAAGGACAAGTATGATATAAGTAGACACTATGTGTCAAAACTATTGTATTGTGTTTGTTATAATCCAAAATGTTGTGTAAGAAGGCATTTTCTCTACTATTATCCTACCTACCATCACACTGTTCATCCATTTGGACATGCACATGAAATAGATACAATCATACAAGTTGGATTGATAACATGCTCGTACTTGTTTGATGGTAACTCACTGGGACCCATGTTGTATACTCTTGCTTTCACAAGGATTAATTGTCTTGTTTTAATTGCTTAGTTGTCATCGTCTAAATATTGGATGTAATATGGTATGCATTTTTTTAAACAAACAAATTATAGCTCATGGATTCATCTCAATTCTTGCACTCCAAAAGATTCTACAAAAGTATCTAAACTATTCTATGAGAAAATCGGGCAAATATAATTTCATTTTCCAGGATTCCATCATCAACATAAAAAGAAATCATTATAAAATTTCTTCTCATACAGTTCATGATGAAAGAATAATTTTTTAATATACCACATCTTAGTTTTTCTATTCCCAAAGTTTTTGTTCATCATCCAGACTCACTTTCATGTAAGGTTTGAATCATTTCAAAAATCAAATGATACAAACTAGAGATTTTTATAACACCTCTAGTGCAGGAGCCCCTCCTAGCACATGATCTTATGTAGATTGCAGACATTTGATGTTTCCAGTGCACCTTTTGGAGAGAGGTTGGGAAGTTAAGTTTTGTTTTTTATCTGAAGCAGGAGCTTTTGCAGGAGGGAAATGTGGTTTTGTTTTTCTCATGAGGGAAATGGGGTTTTTATTGTTTAAACACTTAACTAATCCCTCAAACCGGTTGGGAGAGGTTGGGAAAGTTAAGTTTTGTTTTCCTATTTGTATTTGGGTCTCCAATGTACAAGCATGATGCCTGGAGTGTACGGACAAGAACAAAGATTTCAATAAAATACAAGTTTAGTCTGCAACCTTGGTGTTCTATGCATTATTGAAAGGTTTCAATACTTATTGGTTAGATTTTTAAGTTCATGTTGGAATAGTAAGAAATATAAAATCATTCATTTCTCTGTTGAATGTATTGAGAGCCATCTTACATGACTGTACCTTCATTTCCAACAGCTTAGTCTGAATTTTGTTAGTTTTTCATCTATTTTGAAGTTAGTTTGTAGACCTTGATCCTTTCCATGGACTCAAAGGCCTAGAATCCATGGAAGGAGGATACTAACAATGTACCATAAGTTCTAATGATATTTACTTGCAGATTTTTTAAGAAAAGGAGTGATCACTGACTGTAACAGTGAAGTTTTCTATTGAATTGATGGCTAAGGAGTAGCAGTGGGAGATCGGGCTTAACAACATAGCCTTTTTGTGATTGGAATAGTTTTGTAGGGTGGCATGAATGGTGAATCAACCACCAATTGATTCTGGAAGGGTGTGGAAGGCCAAGATTGGCAAAGCCCTAGATTCAAGGGTTTGAAGTAACCGAATTGGGGCTTTTGCGGTTCCCTAGGTTTTGGGTCTAATTCCTTTTAGTTTTAGAGGTTTTGAGTAATTTTATGACACTGTCCAAGAGATGAGACCTTGGAGATGTTCCTATGATATAGTTGCTTTGTAAAATCACCAAATTTCTAGTGTAATTACAGGGGTACAGGCAGAGTACTACAATTTGGTCCAAAGTACCAATACCTAAGTTTTTGATATGTTCTTATATGGCCAAGAGGGTGTCCAAATATGTATTAAGTTCTACTATTGTTTTTGGAAAGTGAAGTTTTTGAAGAACAAAAAGGTCACTGCAGGGCTACAAGACTGGCTCATTAGGTCTCTAGGCCAGTTTGAAGACATTTTTCCATTGTGAGTAAGAGATAACTCTAGAAACCTTAAAACCACTTTAATATGTCCTCATATACCACAAATACATCAAATATATCATTGGTTTGCATTTAGAGTAACCTTGGTTGAGTTGAGTTTCTTGAAGCCATTGTGCACTTGGGAAAATAGTTCATTTGTAAACCAAATTTGTATATCTTACCCCATTTCCCTCCTGAGAAAAACATTAACTGAAGAAGGAGCTTTTGCATTTATCTAGATTGTGCACTTCTCCTGTGTTCGATCAAAGCCTAGAAATACAATCTATTTGACAATGAACTTCGTTGTGATTTCATAGCCAAACTTATAATCTTTCATTTTCTTATATGTCAGTTTTCTCTTTTAAGTATTTAACTTCTTTCTTTTAATATAGAAAAACTCAAACTTCTGAAAAAAATCTTGTAATCAAACTATAAAAAGAATTAATTTTTATTGAAACTACCTTTGGGCATATAATCTTCCAAAGTAACACTAAAATCTTGTATCCAAAGGTCTTGTTTTGACCATACTTTTGTGTTGGTACTTCACTATGAGTGGTTGGTTAGCAGCAATAAACTCATGAAAAATGGTGTGCTCTACGAGGGCCCTTAAGGCCTTGAAGGCCTTAAACTAAAAGTAGTGTTGTAGTTAAATGCAATTTGTTTGAAAGGTAATTAGTCAGTCAACTATCTAGCTTTTATTTAGTTCATTTTGTTTGTTACATGTGCATCCAACTTGAAATTTGCATTAAAATCTATCAAGTGGGTGTCATCTAGAAGTAGGAAACAAACTGTATTAGAGGTATTGTTCAAAGCCATTAATGTGTCTAGTATGGTTGGATTCCCACAACTTTATTGGATGTCTTCCTGCTTGAGATCCAAATTTCTATCCTAAAATATAGGGAAGAGCAACTTATCAAATATCTTGAAGGCTAGATGATCCCATTTTTTAATTTATTTTTTCAATACAAGATTATGAAGAATTTGATCCCTTAGAAGAGTAAAGGCTACTAAAGACTTTTGAAAAGCGAGCTATTAATTGATTTGTCTAATTTTTTTTATATTGCATTGGGATTGCTTTTCTTGTGGCTAAGTTGTATTGGTTATTGATTGATGCAAATATCCTAATTCCATAGCTATTCAACCCCAAATCTTATTGATGGATTGACCAATTTATATTAGGAGCTATATTTTCTGGTTGTTTCCATGGTAGAATTCAAAGTCATCGGATTTTAGGATACTAATGCTTGTATGCTTGGAAAGAGTATCCAAGCTTCTGCTCAAGGTTGAAGAAGCTGCGAACAAGACCTGGAATTAATACAAAACATACAGATCTGTATATTTATTCAAAGATAAGAGTGTTTCCCAACATTGGGAATGTGAAGGCTTGAGTTTGGGGTTAGCTGTAGCAATTTTCAGATCGTATTATCAACTGGAGTAGACATTGGTACGCCACAAAACATTGTATTACTGTTAAGATTCAAGAATGAATGAATATATTTTCCATTGCTATTGCTCAGGTTTTGTGCCCATTGTTTAAAGGTTTATACATAAATATCAATATGTTGTGTATGTTTCAGTTCACTTCTGTAAAGGTCTACCTTATTGTTTGTTCAAATATCAATAGTAAATTGGAAATACTTGATCAAACGAACATGCCAAAAAAATTAAGAGTAAAATATCAGCTAGAAAACCATGTACACAAAACAAATTAAAGATTTTAATGCTTATTTTTGTCTATAAAGAAAGGAAACTGCATTTTAAAATAAGGTCAAAAATTTACACGCATCATAGAGACTTGGGTCTTACACTTCATGAGATCACTTG
>MU223738.1:673996-698979 GCA_018584345.1 Thuja plicata
ATTAGTTTTGAATGAACAACAAACTGCATTTGCATTTAGATTAATCATTTATTTGCATTATCATAGATTTAAATCCTTCATTTAGGTCTTCGGTGTAGTCACTGAGTTTGCAATGACCTGAGAGCAAACTCATACTCATGCCTTCTAGAAGGATACAAGTCAACTCTTCCTGACATGCAAGGTGAATGAATCGATATTCATTCCTGTATGCAACTGAAGAATAATGACCATGTTGAAGTGTATGGCTAAATCAGAGGCCCATATTTAGCTATCACAATACATAACTCATTTTAGACTGATAATCCCATGATTTTTTTGTAGGAAATGATGTTTTTTATGATAGTCTTTTTGAAATGACATTGAAGTTATTCGGGCCCACCATACGTAAAAGGTACGCAGCTTCATAATATTGGTACAATATTTTTCTTATCTTCCATTTATTGTACTATATTAAAGTTATGATATCTAACAATTTTGTTTTTTCAAAAAAGGTGGTATGAATAGGATTTTGACTTAAAAAATCATCCCATTAAATTTTTAGTGGACCTCTTTGGAAATAAAACTTTTGACAATGCCCCGATTCTTAAAAAAGCATCCAAACATTTAAAGACTATGAGGGGCCAATATAGAAGGGCTCTAAAGGATAACCCAAAGTATGAGCGTCCTCCTATGATTCCACCGATGGAGTGGAATGAAATAATGGAAGATGCAAAAGAGAAAAGGCTAAAGGGTAGAGGAATTCAACCAGAAGATGGCAAAAGAAGGTATGCCGTGATAGTATTAAGTAGAATGTAATCATGCACTAATTTGTGATATTTGTAAATATATAGTTTAACATGTTTCAAACTTTTCATAGACTGCAAGACACATCAAAAGCTATAGAAGTGAGATTAAAAAAGGTTGGCCAACACAAACTTGGCTCTGGTGGCTATATGAAACTTCACTCTCGACTTGTAAGTAGCAGCATTGGAATTTCATATCAAACACATATATAAGGTTGCAAACAATTTTGTTTAATCAAATCATACATGCAAAGCTGATGATATTAAACAAAAAATATAGGGCACAGAATTCAATGTAGAGCCCACGGATGAAGAAAAAAGAATAGCCTTGAAGGAAGGCTATAAAGTCATGGCTGAACACCTATGCCAAGAATTCAAAATCCATAACGAAGAATCATCTGCACCAGATGATACACAGGTAAATCAGTCTAATGAAAAGTAAATCAAATTGAATAGTTAATTTCGAACATAAATTGACTATTTCATGATAACAATGTGCATGACATTTCACCGCAGCCTTCAAATCCTATCACAGAACCTGGGCGTGACGAAGAAAATGATGTGCATCACAGTGGTGGAGGTATTAATTTTCTATTCAAAATAAATTAAGTAATTATTAATATAATTTAACATCTTTAATTGCAATTGGCCGTGTAACCTTTTTTTTGAATATTTTAGAGCATGTTGAGCATGTTGAGGTGGTGGCAGATCAAAATGTTATTGTACATGATGTGTCATTGTCAGGTAAAGAAAAATGTATGTTATGTTCTAGTGGTTATTGAAATACATGTAACAGTAAAAAAAATTATGCGAATTTAACCCATTTACTTGTTATTGCAGAAGACCCCCTTTAGTGTAGCAGCTTCGTACTCCTCAAAACACGAGGAAGCACCATAATTTGAGATCACAGCCAGAAGAGGAGAAATATATTTATGCTCCTAGAAGGCTTTTTGGGGTTAAGAAATCTAAGAAAAACTCAAAAAATAAATGAATTAACTATGAATGTTGTGTATTAATATTGAATTTTAAGTCATGTTAATGAATATTGTTATGTGTTAATGAATTCTTGATTAGTCTTGCGTATTAATGAATGTTATATCATATTAATGAATGTTATGTGATTGTATTGATTGAATGTTATAGTTTATAAATGGATGAATGAAGTGTGCAATTAGATGTTAATGGGGAATTTAGATTGATGTTAAGGGGAGGGGGTGACGCTAGATGAGCTTCCACCTTCATGTGGTTGGCCTTGTTAAGTAGAGAATATTAAAGTATTCTTGAAACCAAGTGAATCTCAAACTAACATACCTTCATTATTTAATTAATTTTATTCATTCTAGGTCTTTTCTCATAAGTGCATTTTGAATGTGTCATTGTCAGGAAACTATCAAATAACAAACTGGAAGGGCCAATAGTCAACTTGTCTGGCATGAGTCGGCTTCATTTTGTGTAAGTATTCTCTTCATAAAGTGTTAAATCAGTTCCTTTGGACTCCCATTTCCTCACATTAAATACATTTGTCTAAGAATAAAATATCTTTATATAAATATTGACTTATTAAGTAGCTTGGAGAGCTTGAGTCAAAATCAGGTCACAAGTTTAACTTAGCACAAGAGTGTGCCACTTGTTGATGCATAGTTGTGTTCCACATTCTAGCATATTAGTAGAGTTGGTATGATAGGTATGATATGACAGACAAACTAAAGAGGATTCTACAAGCAACTTGGAATCCACTCAAGGAGTTAGCCTCACTCAAGGGTCAAGTAGAGTACCCTAAATTTGTAAGTCACTGCCAAAACCATGCTCATGAGTTCACTATCACTTTTTATTGTTCCAATCTCTTGAAGCACCAATACCATCATAAGCCACCTAGTGCACCTAGTGCCTCCACCATGCAAAATCTCCAACTAGACCTCTCACCTTGTTCCCAACACCATATATCATCTCATCATGGTCTATTCACCATGTTTCAACACCCCACTCACTCTGGTCTATTCAACTCCCACCATTCTTCTCCTTTAGCCCTTCTACTTTTCAAATTTGTTTGGTCTTACTCACACATCCACACTCCCATTTGATAAACCCTCACCTTTTGGGTTAATAACCTAGGGCTTTGTAGAAACTACCCTTACCTGCAACTCACAACCTCACACTGGTTCTAACACCTTCCCCTACATCCATATATACATATTTAACCATCACATACCCCCTCTCTTCATCGAGTATCTTCCAACCACCATTGGTGCTTAACAAGTGCACCCTTTCACTGGGTCTTCACCAGGCTTGCCAGTGCTCCCTCATCATCTGGTGCCCTTCCTTGCATTAAAAACCATATATAATAGAAGGAATACACTAAGGCATCTCCCACCAAACTACAGTGGTCATAGGGGTGGGAGTTCCCTTACATGATAGAGGGTTACAACCCTTAATCCGCTGACTGTAAAGAGGGTTACAACCCTTAGAGTGCCCTTACATGATAGAGGGTTACAACCCTTAATAAGATATTAGTATATGTCTCTTATTTGGAGAAATAAAGTTTTCTATTATTATTGCATCTACTTTAGATTGATGTAACATTTTGAGGCAGGGCCCTTTTATTTTATACTGGTATGATACATGTTTGCCACCTAAGGTCCTTTAATAGAAAATGTTAATGCCACCAAAATTGTTATTGAAAATATTTTAATTCAGACATTTGATGTGAACCCTTAGTATTGGCCACTACATTCAAATATTGTAAACTAACATAATTCATTAGCAAATGTATATATGAAGGCAACTTTGATAATTGTATGAAGCTAGATATTATTTCTTTTTGGCGGATCAATATTTCATTTGAAGCACATTAAATAATATTGTCATGGACTCTCTATTAAGTCTTCTGATATTGATCATGGATTTCTCCTATAGCTATTACTTCTAGAATGACATAGAATTATTTTGGAAATTGAGTCTATATTGCCGCTGGTGTGAGCTAACTGTAAGTGTATACATGGTTGGTGCAGTTGTAATACCCTTTTTCTTGGGTGGTTATCTCCATATTTAGCAAGAGTTGTATTTGCATTCATGGGAGCTTTCTATTGACTAGTGATTTCTTTGGCCGAGACATGGTCCTTGATTCTAACCAAAACTCTTCCAAGATTGGCATTGGATAAATCTATGAGTTGATGAGTTTATTGTTGGAGTTGATGAAGATTGTAGAGGTTTCTAGAGTACTAAATTAAATATGAATTCTTAGTGAAATTCCAAACACAAGCATTCATATCTAGTATCGGTCCTAATCTGACACTAGATTGATTGTAAGGTCATAGGTCTTAATATCATTGTGACAATAAGTGTTCAAAATATTTAGTCCATTTTATTTATTTGTCAAATTATAGATCTGCACTAAGTTTATTGTCAAACATGTGAAACAAACCTAAACATGTCCATCTAAAAGTAACAATTAGCACTGGTAAGTGTTTTTTTATAGAAACAATAGTGGTAGAAAAGTGTATTAGGTACAGAAACAAGGATTTTTTGCTAAGGAAAGTGGTAGTCCTAGATTGAGGATATTACATAGTCACACCTTAATTGTGGGATCTTCCTAGATTGTTCATGCCTTAATTTTAATGGTGCCAATTGAAAGTAGCTGAAAGAACTAATGGATACTAAAAAACTCAACTGCAGCCTTATTGAAGAACACAAGAATTTCCACTTTATTTGAAAAAGAAACATCAAACGGAAGGAACTATAGTATTACCCATCTAACTGCTACTCCTACACTATGAGTAACGTCACTCAAATGGCTACCTTATTCCATTATTCCACTATTCTAACTAAAAGTGCTTACAGTCCTATCTAACTACTAAAAATAACTACACCAGAAGTAAATAAATCCTACAGATTAGAAAGGGTACATAAAAACTCTGAATCATATTTACTAAACAAGCCTCAATCCATGCAACCATTGCATCTGTCAGGTTCAGAAAATATCAATCTATTTCTCCAATCTTCTCTTTGGCCTTCTTTGAGAGCTCAATGTAGCATTGTTGCACAAATGTGAAGTATTTGGAAAGGGTAACAAATTAGAAAACTGTAATTATCTGCTCCTACCAAAATATTCCCTTGTACTCTTTCTTCAAATTCACAAATGGGTTACTAGATTTGTTGTACCAAAGACTTGGGCATTTGGTATGACTAAAAAGAATGATGTGAAGAAGCTTAGTGCAAAATAGGTACCTAAAGCTTCTTTTCAAGTGCCACAACAACATCAATATTGGCATTTGACTCCTAAAATGAAATGAGAAGTTTATTTGTTAAGCATATGGATTTCAAGATTGCTTCACTACAGTATCCCTTAGAAACAATGATGCAAAGGCTCAAGGCTCAAATAAGAAATTCACACAATTGACCTTCAAGAAAGGAGCTAGGGAACATGTATGCTTGGGTTCACAAGAACTTCAAGAAAGCATAGGGAAATGGAACATCCTTCCATGATAAAATCTCTAATAATCCCCCATTTTTGTATATATAAGGACTAAATTCAATTTAAAAAAATTTAAGGTGATTCATAAACCTTCCATTTACAAATTTCATGACTCAAGGTGAATCATGGTGAGGAAAATTTTAATGTGTTTTCCACACAACATGATACTTGATATTGCATTTTCTCAAGGATAGGATTTTTAGAGATTTTGTTCACTTCAAATGGATCTTATTGGAAATAGGAATTTGCAGTTTGGTTGAACACGGGCTCAAAATTTTGGCTTAGTTGTGAGGATAAGTCATTTGGATTTTTGGACCTCTTGCTCATTGTACTTAAAGGTAATGTCAACACTGAGTTTTGATTGATTTAAGAACTTAGATAAATATAATTCAAACTCTGACTGAAGCATTTTCTTGCTAGATGACATAATAAATAAATAATATGTTAAATCTGCAAGAGAGGAGAGCTTGCAGGAATAGATACAAGATCCATCAAATCCTCACTTAGGGATTCTGAGGCAAAAAATAAGTGGTATGATGATTCAACCCCTTGTTATATAGGACATTGATTGTTAGCTCCAAAATCTTTGTAAATTTGAAAGCAATCTTCAGAAGTCTAATTTCATATATTATTTTTTGAGTGAGACCTTGCATTCTCCTCTATCCTTTTAATCTTCCTATATCACAACTCTGTTTTCTTGACTTAAAAGTTATTGTGTTTGGATCTTCTCTTCATTGCTACTCTCCTTGAACATATAACTTGAATACAAATGGTGCCTTAGAGACCACATATTCTATTCTACTACACTTAGTACATTTTTTGTTTTATTGATTATAAAAGTTGTTCTCTTAGCAAATTCCTCTTCTATGTTGTAACAAAAGTTGTTTAGGAACTCCTCATATAAGCTATTATCCATTGGGCATCTTTCTTGATTACAAATTTACCTTGATCACCTTCTATTCTATACTAGGAAATTTTAAAGTTCTATTGTTTTATTGATTGCAAGAGTTCTCCTCTTAACAACTTTCTCTTCGATGCTGCTACAGAGGTTGTTTAGGACCTTATATTGTATGTTACTATCCTTTTTGCATCTTTGTTGATTACAAATTTTACCTTCATCACTTCTATTATGTACTATTACACTTTCAATATTTATTGTTTTATTGATTGCAAAAGTGGTCCTCTTAGCAACCTCCTCCTCTATGCTGTGAAAAAAGTTGTTTAGGACCTCATCTCCTTATCCTTTGGAAATTTATTAGAAATTTAATACTCTTTGATATATCTTCCAAATCCATTTTTTTATTGATTACATAAGTTATGTTCACAAAATCCTCTTCTAGGCTATTGTGGAGTCAGTTCTAAGCACAAACCTTGTATTTTGTTCTATCAAGATTGTGATGTTTGATGTTGTATTATGGATTATTATAAAGTTATAAACAATGATTGATGTGTTAGCAACCTCGTCTTCTATTCTACTATACTCACTGATAGAGAGAAAATTATTCTTTTGATAACATGTGGCATGGTGGCTCTATGTATTTATGCCTTCTGTATGTGACAATCAAATCAAATCCATGTTCTTTTTGTTCTCAGGCCATGGGGAGACATAATATGTAGTGAAGGAGGATGGGAATTATTTTTTTTTTGTGGGAAACTTCAATCAACATAGTGCAAAGGTATTGTGAGCCTTTATACATGGTAAAAAAGCATTTTGTCAAATGATTTTTACTTATTATGTTTTTCCAGTGCAACATTACATAGTATCATAATTTGGGAATCAGTGGTATATAAATATCAATTAAATCTTCATGACTCATCTTTCAGCAGTAGTGATTCACAAGAACTTAGGAAGAAAGATGGGTTCTTGCAAGCACATAATCATGAAAGATTATTCGTGAAGATTGAATCATATTAAAATGGATCCGCATAATAGATATTGAACATTTTTTTAGACTTGAAATAGTGAGGAATTGGATCTTCTTTTTGCAGTTTGTGAATGAGGTTAAGTTTTACTTCTAAAATGTACAACACTCGAACTGCCAATTACAAGTGTTCAATGGGAAAGGGCTTATGTGTTGTGAAGATTTCAATCCTTTAAAATAGTTATGCACTTCTAACAACTCCATCTCGAAGCAATATAACAGTATGACACTTCTAATAATTTTTAACCTACATTTTTAGGCATTAGGAAGAAATTTATGTTAAAGAGGGATAATTATTAACAAGCATTCCAAGTAGACTTTTAAGCTCTAGATTTTTTTTAAAACAACATTCCAAGATGAGTACTAAAAAAAAGTATCCAAAGTAACACAAATACCTGAAGATAAACATCTAGACTAATCACCGACTAGGATGTCAGTGATTAATCTGGATATTTATCTTCAAGTGTTTTTTTTTAATATTCCATATTGGTCAAACTTTTGACTAACTTTGGTTGAAACCCTCACTAAAAATGTTCTACATATCGACCATTCTGTGTCGAAAGGCAGTGTCATGGGTTTGGCATCCTGGTTGGATGGCCCAAACATTTTGACCGACATTGGTTGAAATTTCATAGAATAACCTTGTCAATTGTAGATATCAATTTTGATCAAGACTAGCATAGATCATTCAACATGAACAATGATGTGTCACAATTTCGACTAGTAAAATAGAGACAAAACTGTTGGTGGATTATTCAACGCACCTAGGTCGACAAATCAACTAATTAAAGGTCAAAAATTGACACAAAATGTACTAGTGAAACCTTTCTATAAATTTCAAATGGCACTCTGAATGGCTGAGGTGGCTAGAATGATGACAACTCATGTTTCTAACTCTATAATTTGTAGAGGGGTCCTTTAGTTAAATTGTGATCCAAGTAAGGAATTTTGTCAAAATGTCACACGAATGGGAGTGTAGCAGAGTATTTTGAAATGACCAGGCCGCTCTACATCGTGATGGATTTCTAACAAAGAAGTAAATTTTTAAAGGATTTTTGGAAGTTGGCACGATTCCAAACCTACCACTATCACAACCTTTTTATTTATAAATTTGGTGGATTTGTGCTATGACACCTTGTTTTTATTCTATTTTTGTGCAATTTGTATTTAGTACTGGTGAAAATAGACATGAATTTAATAGTGGATTAAAAAAGGCAAATGAAATCCTTCCTGAGGCCGGTGAGGAAGAAGAGAATAACATGGCTATTAAAAATAATGGAGAGAATGATCAATGTGGTGCTAGGGGTTCTTGGGCCAAAATTATAGGAACAAAAACTGAGAAGGAGGAATAATCTCGATATTATCTCCATGATAATAGTGTGGGGACTAGAGTTGGGTGAGAGCACTGATATAGTTTGATGGGTGGTGAACTCACTATTTGCAGAGGATTTACTATTGGGTCTTGAATCAATCTTGGAATGGGAAGTGCCTGGAGTTGGCACATAAATAATAGAGTCCATCACAGATGAGGAGGAGGCCAAAGAATATGGTATTATTCCATTTGTGTGATGGGTTGGTAAGGTCAACAAAGAGGAATACAAATTATAGATATTATATGAATGGGAGGCTATGAAATTAAAGATTCAAAGGCATGAGTTTGAAGAGAAGGAATCTAGGGGAGCCTTTTCAGAAGGTGTACCACTCAAACCTAGAACCAGTGCCACTAGAACTTCTCACAAGGAAGATAAAAAGCATATGTAACTAAAAGAACTGTGGAGCAGGATCAATTTTTGTGTCTTCCACATAACTCTTTTTGTTTTGATAGTAATAGTTATAGTTTTGGTTTTTTTACATGTATTCTTGGTTTTAAATGATGCCTATATTATATAAAATAGGCTTTAAAAAGTTTGTTGTAGTAAGGTGCAGGCTGTTGTGGGATGCCCTCATTTTTGGAAGGGAGTTGTCTTTGGGTTTGGCATTTTTTGTTAGACTTGGATGGAAACTATTTTTATTTTCTTCTACAATATGGTAGCTTGTTTTGATTAAGTAAAAGCGGGTTTTGAAAGGTCTTAAAACCTTTTACAAGGAGTTTAAAGATAAACCATTAAAAGCATAACAAAGTCTGTGCCACACCACCCAAGAACAAAAGAATGAAAATAAAACACACAACAACTACCCATTATATTAAAGGATGCACCAAAAGTGACGGAAGAGGACAAAAAAAAAAAAGACAGGACAAAAGAAAGTGACAACTAAATACATTTCATAAGGTCCCCATCCTGGACCACCTTTAGCTACATCTTATCAACAATATTCTTGAGCTCTTCTTGCTCCTTGTCTTCTTTGGCCTCAGTCTTCGACCTAGTGCTCACTCGAGTGCGCTTTCCAGGTCCCGTAGCCTCCTTCAGGTCCTTCACCTCCTTCTCACCTTTAGTATGATCCGTCTTTTTGAGTAGGATCTTAACATGTTTAGTATAGGATTTGAGACTGAAAAGGATTTGCTTCCCAATTTTCCTCATAGTATTATCTAATTTATCCACTCTATTTTGTAGAGTGTCAAGCCTTCCCTTGAAATACCCTTCAGTAACCCTAGCCTATTTCTCTTTCATCTTTTTTCCAGATTACAAACCTTATCGACCAAAGCAACATGAGCATCTAATTTACCAACAACATCCCTGATTTCCTTAAGGAACACAACAACCCATTTTTCTCCAATGCTCATCTTCTTAAGGAGGTTGATATCACACACCATCATATGCATTTTATCTTTGACCATGCCAACATCATTCATCAACTTCCCCAAGGTATAGGTAAAATCCACAAGGCAACTTTTATCTTTCATCACAATGCTAACCCCACTTTTCTCCTTGTCATTCTCCTTGTCTACAATCACGTTGGTCCCAAGAATATCTTTATCGAATTTCCCCACAATTTCATCCATGATTTGGTTAGCTTCTTGTAGGTTTTCCTCCTCCCTCTGCAAAGAATTCTGGTCGTTACCTAGATTGCCTAATTTACCATCCAAATTCCCTTCATCCCCAATCTCCTCACCAATATTTTCCTTATTACTCTTCATCTGCTCAAAGGTCATCATCCTCAAAATAAATGACAATATTCTTCTTATAGGGGTTACTTTTAGTCTTTTTCCTAATTCCACTAGAATCCCCTATTTTCCTCTTTCCTTCATCATTCTCCCCTTCTTCCTCACATTCATCCTCTTTAGTATCCTTATTAGTGGAAAAATCTTCCACAGCGGTCTTACCCTATTTTTTCTTAGAGGGGGACCCCATGAATTTTTATTTTTTTTAACCTCAAAAGTATCCTCCTCGTCATCTTTCATTTCTTCTTCATATAGATTATCATCCTCATCCCCTTCAATCTCTTCTTCATCCCTAGCTTTACCCTTGAGGAAGGGTTTTTCCACCTTTTTCATTTTTAGAAGATCAAACACCAGAAGCATTAAACCCTGATGTGAGGCATGATCCCTTGAGGGTCCTTCTGAAAGCTTTTGATAGTGTAGTCCAAAGATCTCAACAAATAGTAAGGGAAACTAACTTTCTCATTATGTCTAAAATGATTTAGCAACATGAAATGGTGACTGTAAGTTCTGGTAAATCTACCATCAAGCATAATGTAGTTAATAACAACATATAAGACAAACCTCCAAGGCCGAGCAATACACTTTGGGTTGTGGTAGGAACTATTCGCCTTCACTAGTCTTTTTCTTTCTTTCTCCATATCAAGGAATCTTTTAGGAGCCTTATCAAAGATACTCCTATCTCTATAGAATTTCAACCCCTCCATACTCATACTAGTAGCTTCAGAAACAATCTCCCCAGTAACCTCCATATACTAGTTACCCACTAAAACCTTCCCGTTCTTCCAGGTTTTGAAGAATTGCTTAGGCATATTAGGATTCCTCCCATGCAACCTCTCCATGAAACCCACCATACCACCTTTCTTCAAAATCCCCCAGATCTCCTTACTCTATTTCCACTCCTTGCAATTTGCAAGTTCAAACCTTTTCTTGTTGCCACCCATTTCACCACTCTGGTTATCCTTTACAATGTCTCTGAGTAATCTTGTTCTCCATTTTGAATGAAACTTCTAAAATAATACCATAAAACCATGCATAATGAAGAGCCTAGTCACTTCATAATCCTTTGCACATAAAAATGAATAATTACATATCACCTTGCATTCAATACTCTTCATTAAAAAGACAATAAAACTCCTTATGTCTGCTTGGTAAATGGTCATTGCCAATTAATGATTACACCTCAAAAGTAAAATAATCAATGTCATCCCATTTCATCATCAAATCCACCTTACAAGCCACGTTGGCAGCCCAGTCAACAACATCATTAGTCTCCCTATAGTTATGCGTGATGACGCATTCCTCAAAAGATTTGATTAGATTTTTAGCCTTATGCATAACATCATATATAGTCCATGAAGGATTAAAGTCATTGTTTTAACATCTTATAATGTTCAAAGAGTCGCCTTCAAGCCAAACTTTTTTGCACTTCTTCTCCTTAGCCAAAACTAAGCCTTGGAAATCCACATTAGCCTTTGCAACATGATTGTATTGTATACCTATAGGTATAACTCTCACCCCTTTACAAAGACCATTCTCATCTTTGATAACTACACCACATCCAGCCACCCCCAGATTCCCTTTAGAAGCCCCATCAAAGTTAACCTTAATCCAACCTTGGGGAGGGCAATCTCATCTCACTTCATTCCTCAACAACTCCTTCTTGCATCAATTTATATTACCTTTAATCTTTGAATTCTAAAAAAAAGTAATATCCCCAACCTCTAAAGGTTCCATCAGATTACCCTTCACATATAGATTCTCTAGCATAGCTCTTTTGATCTTATGAAAGACCACCCTTTCATTAGATGCCTTATTTCTAAAAACTCTATCATTTCTTTCTTTCCAAACACCCCAACATATATATGGTAATATGAATTTCCAAATAGAAGTCACAGTTTCATTCTTTGAAGGAGGCACCCAAGAAGTAAAAAGGCTTTGTAAGTCCTCTGGGAAGATCTAGTCCACATTAAGAAACTTTAAGCATTTTCCCATATTATACTCACATAAGGGAAATGGATGACCATATGGTTAATAGATCCCTCATCTTGTTTGCATAAATAACACATGTTAGTCATAGTCATACCCCTTCTTCTCAAGTTGTCAGTAGTAAGGATCTTGTTTTGGATCATGATCCAAAAGAAGACATTGACTTTAGGAGTAAGGCCCTTAATCCAAGCATTAGCCCAAAAAGGAACATGGTGATTCTCATAGTCTTGATGGTACAGAGAAGAGATGGAAAAATTATCATTAGTATCATACTTCCAAATAAAATTGTCCTCTTCCTCAATAAAGTCACAGAATTCAAAATTTTATTAAGATTCCTTAGGGAATGATCAATAATAGAGAGATCAATCCAATGATCTCTCTCCCAATAGTCAGCCACTTTGAGTCCAAACCTCAACTTGCATTGAACCTAAAAACTATTCCACTCAGGGATCTCCTTTAAGGTGTGGTCCATCAACCACTCTTCATCCCAAAACTGAATGGTGCTTCTATTCCCAACTTTCCATTTGACTCCCTTCCTAATAAACTCTTTATTCCTCAAGACATTTTTCCAGATGAATGAACCTCCAGTGTTAGCATCATAACTATGACAATTTTTCAAAGTAGGGCACTCCTTATTGTACTTGTTCTTCCATATAGTAGTCCATTCTCCCTTAGAGTTGTAAAATATTCAAATAAGTTTTGCAAGAATATGGTCATTTAGTCTCCTAATTCTGTGCAATCCTAATCCCCCTTTCCTCACTGGTTTACAAACCTTTTCCCAAGCTATAAGGGCCATCCTTTTCTTCTTTTCCAAACTAGTCCATAAGAAAATTTTATGGGTTTTTTCAATATCCTCACCATACTTTCTGGTAATTTTGAAGATGCCAAGGGCATAAAGAGGTAAGCTTTGGAGAGTGGAACTCAAAACTTGAATCTTACCAGCCTGACTCAACAACATACCCTTCCATCCTGCTAATTTTCTATGAATTTTGTCCACAAAAGACATCCAAAAAGAGTCAGGAGGCTCTAAAAAAAGAGGGAGACCTAAATAGGTTCTAGGTAAAGACTCTGACTCACACCCCAATATCTTCTTAAGTTTCAATTGTCTTTGTTTAGGAACATTGAGAAAGAAAATCAAAATTTTCCCCCAGTCAATGAGTTGTCCAGAAGTTGTCCCATAGCTTTCCAAGGCCTTCTTAATGTTTTTAGCATTTTTAACAGAGGCTTCGCCCATCACTACAGAGTCATCAACAAATTGTTGGTGAGAACAAACCTGATTATCCAAGGAAGGATACAAACCCTTAAACTCATATTTATGAACCATATTCTTAATGAATCCTCCCAGGCATTCAACCATGATAACAAAGAGGATAGGAGATAAAGGGTCACCCTACCTCAATCCCCTAAAGGGTTTAAAAAAAGGGGTAGGAGAACCATTAACTAAAACAAAAAAAAGTAGCCAAGGAAATGAGCTGAAGAATAAGATCTATACTTCTATTATTAAAACCAAAGGCTTGAAGCACATTTTTCAAAAAAATCAAGTCGATGCTGTCATAAGCTTTGGATAAATCCAATTTCAGAAAAAAAAACAAAAAAAAAACCCTCCTTTTTGGACATAACAAGAGAATGAACATTTTCATGAACAAAAATAATGGAATCTAGAATTTTCCTAGTAGGGACAAATTCATTCTAATGCCAAGAAATAAGAAAAGGCAAGATAGAAAGAATCCTTGTAGTCAACACTTTTGATATTTATCTTATAGGTAGAGTTACATAAACTTATAGGTCTAAATTGATCCATTTTGTCAGCCCCATGTTTCTTAGGAATGAGAGCAATGAAAGTTCCATTCAATTCTTTCAAAAATTTTCTGGAACCGAAAAATTTCTTCACAACATTGGTGACATCATTCTCAATGATATGCTAGAACTTCTAGAAGAAAAACAAGGGGAAACCATCCGGGCCATGAGATTTTTCCCCTTCAAAAGAAAAGACAACCCTTTTGATTTTAGCATTAGAGGGTATATCAGTGAGCAGAGCATTCTGATCCTCATTAAGGATAGAGGGAATACAATCCAAGAACTCCCTTTGAGCTTCCTTATCCAAATTCTTATCCTGTTTGAGTAAATCCTGGAAAAAGCTTTTAGCCTCCATCCTAATTGAATCTTCATCTTCAGAACTAGTACCATTAATAACCAATTTAAAAATTATGTTCGCCATCCTATGCTTAAGAGTAGTCATGAAAAAGTATTTAGAGTTCATGTCCCCTTCTTTCAAAAATACCTTTTGAGACCTTTGTCTCCAGAAGGTCTCTTCTTTAGAGATGATATCATGATACTCCACTAACATCTCATTTTCCTTTTCTCTAGATATCTTATCATAATCTTCCAATTGTATGTTTTCCTGAATAGCCTTTAGTTCCATACTAATATTAGTCTTAGAGGAAAAGATATTGCCAAAATTTCCTTATTCCATCTTTTAATATTATCCTTCACTTGTTTCAATTTTTTAGCAAGAATGAACATGGCTGTCCCTTCAATCCTAATCATCCACCATTCCTCACTTTTCTAATCTAGTTGTGGATGCAAAGTCCACATCTTCTCAAACTGAAAAATAAAATTCCTTTTCATAGATATGGGATCAGCCAAAAAAGTGATAGGGTGGTGGTTTGATCCAACCCTCACATGAGCAGACAAAGAGAAAAAATAGTGAAAAAACCAATCATTACTAACCAAATCTCTATCAAGTCTCACCTGAATCAAATCCTTACCACTTCTTCTATTGGTCCAAGTGTAGTTAGTTCCCTACAATTCAACATGATGGAGGGAATGCTCATCAATGAAATTCATCAAGTCCATTCTATTGTCTATGTTTGATTGACTTCCCCCCATATTTTCATTTTCTTTCAAGGGCGTATTAAAATATCCCGTGATATTCCATCCTTTTGAATCAAAACTTCTTCAAAAAAGAGATAAATTATTCCAAAAAGACTTTCTCCCAGATTTTGTGTTAGGAACATAGATGTTAGTCAGAACCCAAGAAGTTTCATCCTTGATGTGACTAGATCTAACATTGGACAAAGTGTTTCCATGGTAGATAACATCACCTTTAATATTATCACAGTTCCAAAGGGTAGAAATACCCCCTGAAGCCCCTTCAGATTCACCTCAATAGATTTTACCATTTTTAAGGAACCTAACAAGATCTTTCTTATAATGATTGTTTAATTCTATAATATTCCAAGAGATGATCTTCATACCTTAATAAAGGATCCTTCCTTTAGGATGGTCTTTTGGCTTCCATCCACTATATTCTTATTAGCATCCATGGCTCTCTTTCTTAAATTAGATGGTCCTCCTGGAGAAGGTTGCACCCCTCCCATGTCCCATTTTTTAGTACTTGTGTTTCTCACAGGTAGATTATTATTATTCTTATAATTCTTAGATTTTATAACATCCTTAGAAGCTAAAGATCCATCATCTTTTCCACTCTCACATCCCTATAAAGCATGATTAATATCTTCAGCATCCCCCCATCTCAAAGTTTGAATATTAGAAAAATTACTCCTCACCTCCTCCAGAGAGCTCTGTGATAAATTTGATTGTCCTTGACCCAAATCTATGCATTGTTGAGCATCCTGAAACTCACTGGCAGCCAAAAAACTATCTTGAGGTAGAGGAGACACAATTTCCTTAATCTACGCAGGCATACCTGGCACCTCATCCTTCACCAAGCTCAAACCTGGACTTCCCTTCGAACTAGAAGTCTTCAATTTATTACTCTCCTCTTCCTCATCATAGGTGTGTCTCACCATCAACTCATGGGCACTTGCATTTACCCCTGTTTTTCATCCAAAAACCCATTCTTAATTTCCTCACACTGAACTTGAGGGGAGCCATTACTTACCTCATTCCTGCCCTTAATATTAATGCGATTATTTTCATTTTCTACAAGGTCCAGGTTCTGAATGTCACCCCCACCATCTATGGGATGAGAACTCCTAGAAGATGCTACCCCATTCTCTTGATGTTTCCCAAAAGGGACCCACTTCTTTGTCTTCCTTTGAGCAACCCAACTTGCGCATTTCTTCACCCAGTGACGAACTTTCTTACAATGAAAGAAAGCAAAAGGAATCAATTCATATCCTATCTTCTACACCCAGGAACCCAACTAAGATTGAATGTTAATAGAATCATTCATATCGACATCTTAAACCACTCTGATAAAAATTATTGCATAAGTTAATCTTCTCTTGGAAGCCGTAACGGGGTCAATAGATAGCAACTCACAAAAAGAGTTGGAAATCCCTACGAAAACATCCTCCACCCAATACTCTAGGGGTAGGCCAGGAAGTTTAATCCAAACCGAGGCCTGAATCTCTGACTCATCCTAAAAATTGAGATTAGGGTACCATTTATGAAGAATCAAAGTGTTTTTTTCAAATGTCCAGGGCTCATTACATAAAATACTCCTATGATCCTCTTCACAAGAGAAGAAAAAGGACAGAAAGCCCTTATTCATGGCTACCACGTTAACTTGTCCTTTTAAAAACCATTTCCTCTTAATATAGGCACGAACCACCTCAATGTTTGACCTAACACCTAAAAATATGCCCATGCAAGAGTTTTCCATCCTAGCAATATTGAAATCTATGATCTGATCTGGGACAACAATGACAAAACTCCCTTGAGCCAGATTCAAAATTTTATCTTGTTGAACTTGTAATTTATAAATTCTCATAAGCATAAATCTATTATTACCGAGCAAAAAAAAATAATTCAAATTGAAGCGATCAAGGGAATCTCATGGATCTCTAGCTAGAAGGACTAAAATAATGCTCTCAGCTACAGAGAAATCCTAAAGTGATAACCCTTAGAATGAGAATTATGCTAAGGATGATGAAAGATGGATCTAAGATGCAAATGTACGCAAACTAAGATGAATTTAACTTTTCTAAATGCTCACATGTACTCAAACATGGATGAATTTTACCATTATGATAATGTTATGCATGAACTTAACCTTGCCTCCAAAGATAGTGGATGCAAACTAACTTTAATTTAGATTCTCTATATGAAAGTAGAGGTTAAGTGATTGTAAATTTGTGATTTGTACTTAATTATGCCTCTTATTTATAGGATTTCCCAAGGTGTAGGGGGCAAGTTAAGATAACCATGGTCAAAGTATGATTATAACCTTTGAATGGTCAAAGGTTATAATCATAACCTTAATTATGATTATAATTGTAAATTTGTGATTTGTACTTAATTATGCCTCTTATTTATAGGATTTCCCAAGGTGTAGGGGGCAAGTTAAGATAACCATGGTCAAAGTATGATTATAACCTTTGAATGGTCAAGATTCTCTTTCAAGGTTGAATGGTCAAGATATCAAAGCCTTTTTGCAATCCATGTTCTTGCTATCCTCAATTCCCATTGGTTGAGTGATTTTTCATCATGTAGTGGTGGGTGAGGAATATTAAAATTTAATTAATTCAAAAGAATTAATTACTTTAGCCATGATTGATTTATTGAATTGAATTTAATCAATTGGTAAACTAAGTAATTAAATGATTAATTAAATTACCTAGTTATTTGATTTATTGATTTTAATTAATTTAAAATAGCTTGTATTTGATTAATTTTAACTTTGACTTGTGGTGACCAATTTTAGGTGTATACAAATTACCCTCTTTGAATCATTGTGCGAAGCACATTGGTTCAAAGAATACCTGATTTGATATTCAATTTGATAACTGATGTGATGTCTAATATGATGCATGATTTGATGTCTGATATGATGTTAAGATGTAGATTTTGATTTTTTGTAACCTTTCCTTGATTCAATTAATTTGGGTTATGATGATTGTATGCCCCCCTTGAGAAATGAATTGAAATGTTATTAGACAATTTTGACGATTTGCAGAATTTTGAGAAATTTGTGAATTTTGAGTGACAAATCTATTTTTGATTGGTTTCTCGATATGTAATGTGAATTAAAAATGCCCCAATAATAAAATTTGGATGAAAATGACACTGGTTGATGAAAAGGTAAAAATACCCCTCCAAAATGTCAAAAATGGGGATATATGGGGTAAAAATGACCTTTTTACCATCTCATTTTCACTTTCCTCTCTTGGCAGTTGCTTCTCTGGCCTAGTTTACCACCTCCAAAAGAAATCATGGTTGTCTCAATTCAGGAGAAAAGATTCAAGAAGGGGAGGATATTCTGGCGTCCAGCTGCCTATGGAGCAGTAGTATGTTTCAAAATCCCGCTCTTGTTTTCCAATTTGGATTATTTGTCACTAGCTTTATAATTTTTAGGCATAGATTTCATGTTTTAATGCATTTTATAGTGTTTTATCTCCTATGTAAATATTTTTAGCGCTAGCACACTTTGATTTAGGGCTAGCACACTATTTTAGTGCCTACAAAATCTTATAGTGCCTACACACACTATTTTAGCACCTAAACCAAGGTCCAATTTCTTTGTTGTAGCACCTCCAATAGGTTTTTTAGGTCCTAGAACATGTTTTTTGCATTTCACATATTTTAATAGCACTAGTGCAAGTTATTTTAGCACCTATCATGCGAAATAGTGCCTATACACTGAAATAGCACTTACGCAATTTAAAATAGCCCCTACACCCTTTTACCATTGCTTAAGCCTTTTAGCGCCTATGATTATTAAAATAGTGCCTATGCATAATTGTGACAATATTTTATTTTTGACTTAGCATTTTAGTATCGTTTGTTTCATTTATCGATTTGATGGGTATTGATGAGGTTCCATATATTGTTGTTTTGAAAATTAAGTGTTTTTTTATGTAAGTTTAGACCATCTAGTTGATGTGGTATTGATGTCAATCAGATAGGTTGATAGGTTGATGAGTCAAATAGATGTGATGTTCCACCCTCAAGATCTAGAGTAAGGAAATCTGATGCGCTAAGAAATGAGCAAGTAGATAATGTTAAAATTTGAAGAATTCAATCACCAAGATTCACTGTATGAAAAATATCTATCATAAAAGAAAAGAATGGAGACACAACTCATAATGATCTGAAAGATGAAATATTCAATCAGAGATAGAATAGAGGGATCTATAAAATAATTTATAATTACAAAGAGATCAATCCTCATAATGGAGATTGAACACCAGAAGGTGGAGAAACCTAGGTTGCATGATGATAATTAATAAAAAATTAATTATTATATGCTTAAAGTTTAGCTTAAGAGAACTAGAGATAAAAAGTGACTTACTAATTAAATCAATAATGATTTAATTAATAAGTGAAAAGGTGAATTAATAATTAAATCAATAATGATTTAATTAATAAGTGAAAAGGTGACTTAATAATTTAATTAGTAAGTAAAAATAGTGTTTTACTTTAACACCCCCCCTTAAGACTACTAAAAACAGTAAATGGGTCCTAGAAACAAGGCTTGATTAGGTACCCAAGTATAAAAACATCTTTGTAAAGAGGAGAAAGGGAGAAAACCCAGGGGGAAAAACCCCTCTCCAAAAAGAGATGAAATTTAGTGAAGGATTGAAGAAGCCTCCAAACTAGAGAATGTTCCAAAAAATAAGAACAAAGATCAGGTAGATAAGACTGTAATATGCATGAGTGCCCTAAAATAACACTACTCGATTCAGGATGGAAAATATGACAAACATCATAACTCAAAGATACAGATGGCAAAAACACCAAAGTCTGAAGAGCTGATCAAAAGAAGAACATGTATAACATCACTAAAGCATGAAGTTGCAAACACTATCAAAGAATAACTATTGTAACCTCTACTTAAATAGAGTCTGTTCAGGTAGAGAAGACTAATTTGTATGAGTGCCCTAAAATGACACTGCTTGAATCAAGATGGAAAACAAGGCAAACATCGAAACTCGAAGATACAAATGGCAAAAAATACCAAAGTCTGAAGCCTCCAAAATAGGAATGAAAGAAGAGTGTCCATATGGTAAATGATCCATCTCACCGAAATGCATAGGTACCCAGCCACTACATCTGCCTAGTATATAGGAACAACTACTAAATACATAGAATCACTCCATTAAACCAAGGAAGCATATAGAACCAACAAGAAATACCACCCATAATGCTGATCAGGGAGAGGCATGACAAATACATTGAATTAGACTACAAAGAATAACTGCATGATGAAGAAGGTACAAGCACAAATAAAGGATGATGTTGAGGATGACCAATCGCATGACACACATGGGGCTAATATCATGGAAGTAACACTCACTTGAAAAGGTACAACAAACCCCCCATGGAACTTTATAATATAGTGCGAGTACAATAAGACACAAAATGTGCAGGATCCAAAGCATGCAATGATGAGACTTTATCTCAACGTGTTTACAAAAAAGAAATGCTATAGAAATTGATGTCTACAAAGCTCATGCAAGGAAAATGATCCCAGTGCTTGAAACATCCAAGATATCCACCATATTGCAAAAAAGAAAAAAAAATGAATAAAATATACCTAGAGCATATTCTGGTAATGAGACCCATACAGGAAGAAAGACAACGGAACTGGATTTTCAACATGTGGAAGTCAAAAAATAGAAGATGGAAGAGAAAGATATGGTGACTAGAGTGCAAAATAGAAGCCTAACTTTGACTAGAAAAAACCCTGCAAGAAGGCAAAATCAGAAAACCAAACCTAAAAAATTAGATCGGGCTCGAAACCAACTTTCTCATGCTATTTTGTTTGGCAAAAAATCTCTATGTTTTCTCAAGATACAAGAAAAAAATTGAAGAGGGCTCCAAAAAAAGAACTCCAAGAAACCTCTGCTAAATTTGACGGAGCTCTAGTAAATCTGGCGATGCCGCTAAATCTAGTAAAACTGCCAAAAATTTGGCCAAAATTAGCAGAGGTATCAAGAATTTTTTTTTTTAATAAAATAGGAGTTTTTGGGCCTTCTGGATGCAACCTTGAGGTCAGTTTGTACCCAAAGTGCTCTGAAAAATAGCTCCCCCTAGATCCATACAAAAAACTTTGAAAACTTGAAACCCTCGGTGCTCCAAAAAATCTTAAAAAACTCAAGAATAGGCAGCAACATCAAGGATCTGATACCATGTTAGAATTTGAAGAATTTAATCACCAAGATCCACTGTATGCAAAATACCTATCACAAAAGCAAAGAATGGAGACACAACTCATAATGATCTTAAAGATGAAATATTCATTCAGAGAGATAATAGAGGGAATCACATAAGAAGTTATAATTACAAAGAGATCAATCCTTATAAAGGAGATCGAAAACCATAAGGTGGAGAAACCTAGGTTACATGATAATAATTAATAAAGAATTAATTATTATATGCCTAAAGTTTATCTTAAAAGAACTAGAGATACAAAGTGACTTAATAATTAAATCAATAATGATTTAATTAATAAGTGAAAAGGTGACTTAATAATTAAATCAATAATGAATTAATTAATAAGTGAAAATACCTTTTTACTTTAATAGATAATAGGTTGATTGATTGATATCAGATGATCAATTTTGATGATGTTGACTGGTTGAATTATTTGATTTTAAAAATAGGTTGCCTTTTAGAAAATAGCAGTACAAAGTCTCTATCCATGGTCATTTGATATGATTCCCAATTTGAGTGATGTTGATAGAAAAATCATAGGCGATGTGGCTTGTGGTGCTTGCTTGAGATGCCCTAGTTCAGGGTGAATAGGGGTATAATGAATGCTTTGGATAAGTGATGGCACTCAGACCATAATACCTTCCACCCAGTGATGGGCCAAATGACTATCAATCTTGAGGATGTATATAGGATTCTCCAAATTCCTACCTGATGCAAGGAAGCATGGAAATAGGGGCCCAAGGCACTCCCAAGTACCAAAAAAACTTGCAGATACAATGCAAAAGCAATAACACACAGAGTGAGAGAAGAAAAAAAAAGATCTTTAATTAGTTTATCAAACTCATTACATACCAGGTTGTAAGGCCTTCCCGGTTTCGGCCATATACATTCAATGAATTACAGAATAGTCTGCATACATGCGAGGTCACAAACCTGCCTTTTAATATCTCAATGGTCAATCTTCTATCCAAAATCTACTATACTCTAAAACTGCTACCTAAACTGAAACACAATAACAAATATATACCAGATTCCACCAAAGAGGTTGACACTCCAATCCCCAAGAGAGACCTAGATTTAGGTCCACACAGATCCCAATGAGAGACCCCACATTAATTACACTACATAAATTAAATGTAGAAGTTAGCCAGATCAGGATAAATCACTCAGGAAGAGTAACACCAAGCAATACAAACCAATCGGTAAAGGCATACCCAAGCACTAGTGATGACTCGGTAAGAACACACCCGAGCCACAAAAAACCAACTCGGTAAAAGCATAATCGAGCAACAAAAAACAACACACCTTGAGACCCGTTAGTAAAGAAAGACATAAAGGATACCTGAGCAATAGGGTAACTGAGCACTTCACTGAGAAGTCTCCAAATGAGATAAAGAACAAAAGAAAACATATTTTTGGTTGAGAAGGATTGCCAAGGACCCAAGATGATCCTACATCAGACACTTGGGGTACAAGAAATGATTCCCCGAATCATGTATCAAGTCCAACCTAAAAGTAATCCAACTTAAATTGAGAAATCCAAGATGAGTCCTTCATCAGTCTGTTCTTCCACTTTACCAGATACTCCATGTATTACTTTCCTCTTGTGCTTCTGCTAACTCTCTGTTTCAAAATATTCTCAACTTCCTCTACTTTCTTCTTAGGATAATCACTCAGTACTGTCACTTCTTCACCAGGTTCATGATATTCATACAAGTCTAAAATATTGAATATGGGTGATATATCCATGTCATCAGGTAATTCAACTTCATAAGAATTTCCACTGTCAAATCTCCTCAATATTTTGCAAGGACTAGATTTCTTCATCTTTTATTTGATGACATGTAACTGATTGAATGTTTTATAATGTTAAGTTGAAGATGATGCAAAACATTAAACCAATTAGTGGTTTGTATTATCATTGATGTCAACTTGATATCATCTTTATGGTCATATACATAATGCCAAAGACTTCAGAGAATCAATGGAACAGAGGTTATGCTTTCAGCAATGCATAAAAGTCAAGTATTCACTAAGTGACAGACCACACCGACGGAGTGCACACCATCGGTAAAGACAACGATAAAGTCACAGTGATGCTTGACGAGTAGAAGACAGTGTTTCCTAACGAAGTAGAATCATAGGAAGCCCGACGAGAAAGATATAATGATGCCCGATGGATAGAGATCCAGAAGCTAACTGAAGTTACACCGACAGAATTGGCAGTTATCACCGACGATGAACTACAGAATTGACAGAAAAAATAGAGAGATCAGAAAATGACAAAATATATAGCTGGCAGAGCTTAAGGATAGCCTTAACTGATTGTTTTATTTATTTTATTCGACCATAGTTAAGTAATGAATTTAAAGAAGATTTATACAGTTGGCAAGAAGATAACTAGGAGATAAATCAGGAGTTAAAGTCGTAAATCAATTTGGCTGGATTGTTTTTCACGCCAAGAATCAAGAATCAAGAATTAAGGAATATCATGTCTATATAAAAGACAATCATAATTCATTTTTGCAAGCAATCAGATACACAGGGGAGTGAATTGAAAGAAGATACTGAAGAGAAACTGGTGAAGGATAAAATTCATACAGTCCTGATCAATCAAGCTAAGGGAGAGCTAAAGAATTCTACAGACACCGACGAATAGTGAAGCATAGCATCACAGAGAAGAAAGTGTGGAGTACAAAGGAATTGAATTGATACATTGATTAGAGAGGTATTGTACATAAATAGATCTAAATATCTACAATTCAAAGTTGCATTAGAAATAGGTCATTGTGTTTCAGTTTAACCATTGAAGCATCAAGTCTCTTAACAGAGCAGGACTTAACTATCTTCTATAATTGAGGTATATCCTAACAGATTACCAAATAGGTTGATTCATGATAGTAGCATTGGTCTTACCTAAAGCCTATTCACATTCTAAGGAGGCTAATTCAATGATGGTAGTAAGATTAGCATAAAGCCTATTGACAGTCTAAAGGATGATTCAAGGATGGTAGTGTAGATGCCAGATACTAAGTGACAACCTATGTATAAAAATCCTCTAACAAGGTCACACTTAACCATGTGTTTGTAACCTTTAACAGGGTTGGCTCTTAACAGGGCTCACTTCAGAAGAGTGAAAATTTGGGGTACTGGTCCCAGTGGTTTTTCCCTTAACAGGGTTTCCACGTTAAAATCTATGTGTTATGTGTGTATGGTTTATTACTTTATAGTTTTACATTTCACATATGCATTTCTGGATTGATTGGTATACTCTGCATATTTACTGAGTATCGGTAAATAAGTTTTACCGCTTATCGGTAATCAAGGAGAATAAGGAAAGACAAGGTAAACCGACAGACAGTTAATTATTTTAAGTATTTCTAGGCATACATCTTGTAGGGACTTAATAATCTGAGGTGTATTGATTAGTGGATTAAAGTTTAAAAGGATAAATTTTTGAGGCCACTGATTCACCCCCCCTCTCAGTTATTACTAACAATTGGTATTAGAGCTTGTGTTCTTAGAAGGAAGGTTTCAAGACCTAAGTAAAGATCACAAGATGAACAGACGAGATGTGCCCAAGTTGAACAAAGACAACT
>MU223738.1:703516-728707 GCA_018584345.1 Thuja plicata
CTCCCTTGCCTCTTTAAGGCTTTCATTAATGCCTTATTAATGAAGATGCCTTAAGCCTATGTCTCTCCCATGCCTTATTAATGCCTTGGGCATTAATGACTCTTACATCTTCATTTATGAGTCTTCTGATTCATAAATGAACCTTGTCCCCCTTCTCTCTCTCCCATTATTCTATAAATAGAAGCCTATTTTGAGAGCAAATGAGTCTTCACCTTAGATTGAAAATGCATTGTTATGCTGCTAGATTAATATTAGAATCATATTTCACTTATTATCTCATGCTAGTTCATTGTTATTATGTACATGCTTAGAGCTAGATGCTTGTTGCACTTCAGTTTAGCTCATTTTTAAATAAATCCTTCATGCTAGAATAGTATTGGTCACTAATTTGTAGCATATTTTGAGGACTAATATGTTATTAATTACACTCTTTCTAGTTAGAAGGTAATAAGTCAGTTTTAGTGGGTTTTACATACTTTTCTAACCCTTTTGTACTAATGCAATGACTTATTGAGTGTTTGTGTTGTTTTCATCAGGTACCCAAATACACACGCACATTTCTAGTGCCCACCATGGGGCCCAAATTTCAATTTAGCCTCAATTTTAACATGTTTTTGACAATTCACAGGTTCAGGAATCAGTCACAGAATCACATTTAATCTTGCAAGATCGCATCCCGGATGCGCCCTCGCATCGTGTAAATTTTGGATCATATCTGGGATTTCTCAGATCGTATCTAGTTTTGGTTCGTATTCGGTCAACAAAGGCTCGTATTCAGTAAAAAGGATCGTATCCCAAATACTATATCACATATAGTAAAATTTTCAGATCGTATCTAGTTTAGAAGCTTGTGCATTTAATTTATCTGATCCTAACATGTTGACAAAGTGATGTTTATGGTATTTTGCAACTTGATAGGTGTTTGCAGGGCATATTTGGAGGTTTTTCATGGAGTTAGATTAGAAAAATACTAATATGGTTTTTGCAGGTTGCCAACCCCACCTTGACTTCTATTTCCTTTCTTTCCAAAAACATAAAACCATTTCTCCCCTTTGCTAAAACAACTAGATATTATGCTCTTTTACTCTTGAGGAAAATCAGAAAGTCGGAAGTTGTTTTATCATTTGTGATGAAATTGGGAGTACATGAACAAAAAACAAACTGTTTAATTCATTTTGGATAGAAATTGAACAAAACAAAGCACTAAATCATGTGGGTTAATTGAACAAATTCAATCATTTAATTACTTTTGGATTCAGTAATTAAACAACTCAAACTCATTAAATCATTGCGGTAATTGAACAAAACAAATTTCCCTTTTACAAGGCTTTCTATTTTCTTTAAAATAGGAACAACTAAATCAAGCTCAACATAGCTTGAGGGAAAGAACATTATTTTTAGTGCTTGAGGAGAAAATGGCATGGACTAGGAGAGTATGCTCTCCTTCTTTTGAAGAATCATAAATCTAGAACTCCTAAGCTCGCCAATCCTGGTTACTGATCTTTTAACAGTAGAGGGCCTGCCGGTTGAGAGAAAAAATCTCCCAGGAATGACCCAAGTGAGGACAGGTCTTACGTTGACCCTTCCAACTCACTATAAATAGTTGCTTCCTTATAGGCCAAAGCCTCAGAAGATGGAACTGGTTTTGTTCTTGGAATTTTGACATCATTCCTTGAACATATCGGGGTATATATAGAGAAGAACCGCTTGAATCTTGCTTGCAAGACTATATATATTCAGGTACTCATAGGGATATACGCCTAAATTTTTCCTTGTGCAATTCTATGGGGGACAGTTATGAACGAATTGGCCAATAATCTACAACAACTTTAACTGAAAGAATACTCGATTCATCCCCGAAAGGGTGATAATCTTTGTGCAAGGCAAAAAGTAATTGCCCCAAGACACTCGTCATATCGTGCCCTCACTTGTGTTTAGAGTCGGCTAATACAACATCATGACAGGAGCCATTGCGTGCTTGGTGATGGCTATATTCTGATTAGCATTTGAGTGTGTACCTAAGTCAACAAGCAAAGATTTTCATCCTCCACCTAGAGAATAAGAAAAGATGTGTGTTTGATTTATCCCTTTAACAATGCAAAACTGTTTGACGTGTCAAAAAGATCACTAAAAAGATAAGCTTCTCAAAATAATCAATAAATTTCATACCCTGGAGAACAAGTGTTTTTCACGCTCTACAATACCTCTTAATACAATTTGGAAACAAACAACTTCACGTTCCTCAAAAACAAATTTTTCAAAATGAACCAAAACTGACAAAACCATCATAAGATCGCATCCCATTTTTCCTGAGTCGTATCCGGTATTTAGGATCGTATCTAGTGCATTGGATCGTATTTGGTCAAACATATAGTCGCATCCAATTTTTAGGATCGCATCTAGGTTTTAGGATCACATCCAGTTCCGTCAGAAGATCGTATCTAGGAGCTCGCAATCAGGATAGTGGGCATTTCTAGTAGTTTTTCTTAGGAAGTATCAGTTGTTTTAGGTACCCTTTTTTCTCTTTAGCTGGTCCCTATTGTCTCTTCTGGTCTCTGTGCTGTTATTTTCAAACACTTTTGAAACATCTACCTTGCATGCATAGTCGATCTTTTGCAATCAGTTCAATACATGTGGTCTACCCATTCTCTATCAACAACTTAGTTCCTAGCTCACTATCAAGGCATTCTAACCCTATGACACTGGAATCATTTACCTCCACCAACAAAAAAATAGTTACATCTACCTAGACACGCCCACTTGAACAATCTGGAAATCCTTGCTTGCACTATTGGGAAACATTGACGAAGTTAAGAAACAAACTTCATGGTTAACACACGAAGCAATAAGTACACAATTGAAGGATCAGAAGTGCCTCCTAAAACAACACACTTTCAAAGAGAAACTTCTCACAGTTCCCTGTTTGACCTAGATTCACCTCCAATGGATAGCAACACTAATGATTGGAGTAAGGCTTTTGAGGGTTATAATGATGGCAAACAAGCACAATCCAAAGGCTCGAAAGAACAAGAAAGACCCAGGTATGAACATAATCTATTTGGATCAAATAGTGAAGAAGAGATCTTTGAAGATGAATATGATAAAATTAAACAGATTAAAAGGATCCACAAGCTATTGGAATGGATAATTAGTGATGATAAAGAAAAGTACTTTCTCCGTCTAGCATCCACGGGTGTCAAGTTACCCAAGGATTATAATGTGGAAAATCTCAAAGAGAAGGAAGTACCAAACCCCATATCTATCCTTACCAAACAACTCAATTAGATGCAAATGGAACTCACCACTCTCAAACAAGAGAAGGACAAACCTAAAACAAAATACTCTTCGGAAACCATTTGTCCATTTCCTTTTGACAAGAGTATCACTATGGTCCCATTTCCTCCTAATGTGGCAAGACAAAAGTATGAAAAGTACATAGGGGAAACTGATCCACATGACCATGTAAGAGAATTTTGTGCTCTAAGCATTGAGTACATGCACGAACCCACTTACCTCATGCGGCTATTTCCAGGAAGTCTAGGAGGTAATGCTATGGAGTGGTTTTCCAAATTGAACCCTAAGGTCAAAACATTTGAGGAGTTGATGCAATGGTTCATCCAACACTATTCCTACAACATCCAACATGACGTAACTATGATGGACCTATGCAATACCAAACAAAAAATTGGAGAATCATTCACACACTTCCTAGAAAGATGGAGGAAGATCTTTGCACGATATTCAAGAGTTATTCCTAAAATGGAGAAGATGGAAATCTTCGTTAATAACGTCATGCCAGAATTGAGCTATGCTCTACAAATGCAAGACTCTCCTAGCTTTGATAAGATGATTAAAAATTCCCTCTGTATTGAGGAAGTCATGGTCAAAAAGGGGGAGATCACCCTTCAGAATGAGAACAAAGGCAGTAGCTCCAACTCCAAGCCTAAATGGTGGAAACAAAACAAAAATGTTGTTAATGACGGAGTAGTTGATGCCTCTCATATTAATTCCAAACCCAAAGCATTAAATTTAACCAATGGCATGCAAGCCAGCAAAGAGGCTAAAGTAACACCTCTTGTCCCCAAAACAAACAATGATAATGACAAGGGACGAACATGGAATTCAAAACCCCAAAGAATATTCACACCTTTGGGGGAACCTCTTGAGACCGTCTTAAAAACAATGGTGGATAACAAAGTCCTTACAATTCCTGATTCTAAACCTTGGGAACCAATGGTCAAACCTAGATGGTGGGACGATAACTCCTACTGTGTCTTTCACAAGAACAAAGGACATATGACAAATAATTGTCTTAAACTCAAACACGTTATCCAAGACCTCATCGAAGGAGGTAAGATCAAGGTGGACGGACACACTACGAATGAAGATCACACAACATTTAAGAAACCATTCCCTAATTATAATCAAGGAGAAACATCTAAAGGAAAAGGTAATGAGATCAATATATGTATGTATGTATGTATGTATGTATGATTTATTTATTTGATTATTAAATTATTCATTATAATTTATTAATTCTTATATTTATATATTATTTATTAATTATTATTTTATTCACTATAGCTTATTATGTATGTATGTATGTATGTATAATTTATTTATTTGATTATTAAATTATTCATTATAATTTATTAATTCTTATATTTATATATTATTTATTAATTATTATTTTATTCACTATAGCTTATTATTATTTGTTTATTTGTCTATTTTAATGTTTTAATCATTATTAATTCTTAAATCCTTATTATTCAATAATAATTTATTATTAAATCCAAGTTTGAAACAGGGACATTACGGTCCACCCTTCCTCAAAATTACTTATCCTGAAGTAATGCCAAATAAATGAGAGTGGCTACTATTGCACAACTTCTAATTATTCTCTTATCTAGTATACCTATACATGGAAATACAAAGTATGAACATGAATGTATGATGACATAAAACATATAAGAAGCATATAATTGAATGCATGAAGACACAAAGCAAACATAGAGTATACACATTAATGCGTGAAGACATGAAACAGACACAGAGTATACACATGATAAATGCTTTGCTAAAATTTATTTCTTTGCTATGTTCTTGACAGTAAACCCTGCAATGAGGTGGACAAAATTTAGTATATAAAAATGTGATCATACTTTTATTACTTTTAAGAAATTTGATTCATAGAAATGATAAGTTTGACCAAGGTCATCTCATACTAAGCCCAAGAGCGAGCCTTTTTCCCATTGGCTTCACTGAGGGGTCTTAGACATCTATGCGAGGGGGTTTAATTGGTAGGATTTATATTGCTTCCTTACACATGCCTCATCTCCTCTATCCTAGAAATCAGAAAGGTCCTTGCGAAAGGGTGCCCTTAACGGCTCTCCCTTGACTAGTAATGTAATAGGGTGTCCTAGCACTTCTCCTTTTATCGTAGAGGATTAGGGTTCCCTCATAGTGGTTCTCCCTTAAATTCTATTGCAATAGGGTTTCCTAACGATTCTATCTTCATTCTAGACTTGTTAGGAAAGGTATTTGCAATAGGGTGTCCTAGCAGTTCTCCCTTAATCATAGAGCAGTAGGGTGCCATCGTAGCGGTTCTTCCTTAACTACTACTACAATATGGTGCCCTAATGATTCTCCCTTAATTAAAAACTTGGTTCAAAAGGTGCTTGCAATAGAGTGCCCTAGTTGTTCTCCCTTAATCACAGAGCAAGAAGGTGCCCTTATAGCCATTCTCCCTTATATGTTGTTGTATTAAGGTGCCCTAGTGATTCTCCCTTAATTTCAGGCTTTGTTGGAAAGGTACTTGCAATAGGGTTCCCTAGCAGTTCTCCCCTTATCGCAGACCTGTAGGGTTCCCTCATACCAGTTACCCATTAATTTTTACTGCAATAGGGTGCCCTAGTGATTCTCCGTTAATTGCAACTCTTTCCCCATTGCTAGCTCCAACACAGAATGGTGGAATTATTGTGCCAAAGGTGCATGAAATAGTCTACAAGAGGTTCCCTCATGGTTCTTATCCATTTTGGGACTCTCCACCTCAATGTGACCATATTACTCTGCCTCTCCCTCCACAAACCCCCTATCATATGCTCTTTGACATGCTACTCATCAGGTTGATTTCCATTTAGAGTAAAACTTGCATTATCGTAAATATAAATTTATCTAAAATAATTAAATTTATTTTAATATTCAATTTAATAATACTACGCATAATATTGAGAAGAAAACTTATCACATTTATTGATATGACTTTATTGATTGCAATGCCTTGTCTTCCTTTCCCTTCACACTTGTATTTTTCTCTCTTCAATGATAGATTTTCACTTACAGGATGGAAGGATTATGCTCTGATACCACTTGTAATGACCCCTATCCAAGCCATCATATATTTTCACCATCAACACACAAGTAACTATTAACAAGATAGTGTTTTCAACTGTTTTCACTTTAGATAAATATTTCAAAGAAGTGAATAGGATAAGTACTTTGGAATGAACATACAATTTACTCCCCATCGGTGACTTATCATAGCCAATTTTTCCTTAATTCTCAATATTGTGGCAACACTATGCTTGAAACCAATGAATTATCAACTTGGATCCAAGACCCCCATACTTCTCATGAAAAGTATAGGTTCTTTGATGACTGAAATGGATGAACTAATGTCCTCATAGGTTTCTTAGGAATAATGGTATATTATGTTATATCTACCTAAGAGAGTCAATTAAAAGAGTTTATAAATCCTTCGCAAGCATCCGGTTGGCCTAGAAAATTTACATTTCCTAATGAAAAGAAAATGTATTAGAACATATAGGTTAGGACCCAAAACATAAGGATCTCCTTCCAATTAATTGAACATAAATCATGCTCTCGTGGTCCCTCAAGTAGGTCGGCCATAGATGTAATTGTTACAAGTGTGGTTGTCATTGCACTAAAAGATCGACCTATTAATGCCCCATACAACCACTAGACTTATAGAATCCACAAGAGGTGGTTAGTCGCTTTCCATGGATCCTGAGGGGAGGGCTGACCATTTTTCCTATAATCTCCCCCTCAATGTTACCTGAGGGGATTTAAACTTGTGACCAACCTCTAATACCACTTGTTACAAGTGTGGTTATCATTGTGCCAAAAGATAGACATGTCAATGCCTAATACAACCACAAGACTTAGAGAATCCACATGAAGCAGTTAGTCCCTTGTTATGAATCTTGAGGTGAGTTTTGGCCATTTTTCCAACATTAGCATCATCAAGAAATGAGTTGTTAAGCTCAACCAAACAGAAAAATCCTTTGCGAGATCGAAAAACACAAAACTAGTCAAAAAACATGAAGAACCATACACTCCCACCAAGAATCTTACAGATCTCATATGCGAAGAAACCAAATGAAGTGTTAACCTAAGATAAGGCTCAACATGATGCCGCTAACATGCTGTAAGGTTTTCAACTACAAAGGATTCAAACTAAAAAATCATGGAAAGAACTCATAGACTGATCAAATAGGAAAACAAATATTTTTGGTTGATGCAAGATTTATAAGAACCTATGATGCTCCTACATCAGATACCCAAGGTTATTTTGAAAAGTGAGCCTATCACTTTGCTGGGCCCAAAGGAAAACCAAATTGGTCAACCTCAGCATGTGAAATCCATGAAGAATCTTGAATTGGTTTTTCCTTCCACTTTACAAGATACTCCATATACTGATTATCTCTTGTACTTCTACCAATTCTACTATCTAAAATCTCCTCTATCTGATCCATCTGCTTCTTAGGATATTGTTGTTTCACATCTGAACCATCACTATTATAGAAATATGATTCCTGATACTCATAAAAATCTGCAACATTAAATATAGGTGATATATCCATTTCCTTGGGTAACTCCACTTCATATGCATTTCTTGAGTCAAATTTCCTCAAGATTCTACAAGGTCCAAACTTCATCATTCTCAACTTGTTATAAGTTCCAACTAGAAATCTACCCTTATGCAAGTACACAATAACTTCATCTCCTACCTAAAATTCATTATGTCTTCACTTCATATAAGCTCTCTCCTTATAAGTTTGATTATTTTCTCCAAATTTTGTCTAACTCCTTCATGCAATGACTTCATAACTTCTACAAATTCATCTCCTTCAGTACTCCTCTTAACATCATGACTGATATCCCTCAATTTTTTTACTCATTTAGGATTAAAATTACTAACTATCTCAAATGGTGTCTTCCCTATGCTCCTATTCACTGAGCTATTACAGAGAAACTCAATTTGATGCAAGACTAAATCCCAATTCCTTGGATTTTCTTTGACCAAAAATCTTAACAAATTTTAGGTAAACTCATGTTAACATCCTTAGTCTTTCCATCAGTATGTGGATGAAAAGTAGAACTATACTTCAAATCAGACTTCATCTTCTTCCAAAGTGTTCTCAAAAAATAACCAACAAACTTACTATCATGGTCTGAAACTATGATTTTAGGTAATCCTTGCAATATCACAATCTCTTTGAAAAATAGATCTGCTACATGCACTGCATCTATAGTCTTCTTAAAAGGTATGAAATGCGTCATTTTAGAAAATATGTCTACAACCACAAAGATTGAATCATGACCTCTTTATGTCTTTGTCAAAACAAGTGCAAAATCCATATTGATATCTTCCCAAGGTCCGGTTGGCACTGTCAAAGGTGTATACAATCCCACATTCTGACTACTTCCTTTTGCAACTTGACATACTTTACAATTTTGAACAAAATTTTGTATATCCTTTTGAACTTGCAGCCAAAAGTAATTTTCACTCACCAAAGCTATTGTCTTATCAATGCCAAAATGCCATGCCAAACCTCCACTATGCTTTTCCTTAATGATATTTTCCCTCGTAGAACTTATGGGTATACATAGCTTACTTCCTTTGAAAAACATTTCATCTTAAATAAAATAATCTAATCACTTACTTCGGTCTATAACAATAGGCTCTTTGCAAGCTTTCCAAGGTTCGGTGAAGTCTGGATCATCCTCATATAATGCTTTCAATTCATCAAATCCCAATACTACAATCTTCATTTCAGTCAACAACACCCTTCTACTCAAGGCATCAACAACTCTATTTGATACACCACTTTTATGTTTCAACACAAATATATAACTCTATAGGAACTCAACCCATATCATATGCCTTTGATTTAACTTACCTTGGCTTCTTAAATAGCTCAAGTCTTGATGATCAATATATAGTACAAACTCCCAAGATAACAAGTAATGTCTCCATTTCTTCAATGCTTGATGATCAATATACAATGCAAACTCCTGAGATAACAAGTAATGTCTCCATTTATTCAATGCTTGTATTATGTCATAAAATTCCTGATCATACACTGAATACCTTCTTTTAGCATCATTCAAATTTTCACTGAAATATGCAACATGCCTCCCTTATTGACTCATTACAGCTCCATTTGCATTTCCACTAGAATCACAATCTTCTTGGAATACCTTATTGAAATTAGGTAAAGCTAATACTAGTTGTTCAGTCACATTTTGCTTCAGCAATTCAAAAATCCTTTGTGCTCCATGTGTCCACTTGCATTCCTTCCAGTCACTTCTCATGGTCTCAGTCATCGGTCCATAAATTGAGCTAAAGTTTCTGATGAACTTTCGATAAAAACAAGTCAACCCATGAAATGATCTTACCTCTCCAACATTATTTGGTCTAGGCCACTCAATAATTTCATTTACTTTCTCGGGATCCATATTCAATCCTTTAGTAGATATCAAAAATCCTAGATATACCAACTCACCTTTCATGAAAGTATACTTCTTGAGGTTTATTAATAACTTTTCTTCCCTTAACCTCTATAATACTTGCCTAACATGCCCCATATGCTCTTCTTTTCACTTGCTGAAAATCAAAATGTCATCTAAATATACAATAACAAACTTACCTAAGAATTTCTTCAGGACTTCATTCATCAACCTCATGAAAGTACTCGGTGCATTAGTCAATCCAAAAGGCATTACCAACCATTCATATAATCCTTCATTTGTCTTGAATGTGTTCTTCCACTAATCTCCTTCCCTGATTCTAATATGATAATAGCCACTCTTCATATATATCTTGGTGAAATATCTAGCTCCACTCAAATAATACATCAAATCACCCATCCTTGGTAAAGGGAATCGGTACTTAATTGTGATCTAGTTGATGGATCTAGAATTGGTACACATTCTCCATTGTCCATCTTTCTTTGGTGTTAATACTACAGGCATTGCACATGGACTCAAACTCTTTTTGATTAATCCTCGCTACAATAATCCTTGCACTTGCCTACTTAGCTCTTCATTTTCTATAGGTTTCATCATGTATGCTGCCTTGTTAGGAAAACTAGCCCCCATTATCAGAACCATACAGTGGCTAATAATTTGTATAAGTGGTAATCCATTAGAAATATTATCTGATATGATGTCTGCATACTCATTCAACAACCCAGTGATTTCTTATGGGTGTTCTTCGACCAATACAATCTCCTTTTACTTCTTGGGTACTAAAGGAAAACATACATTATCATGCCTCATACCATCTAAGAACTTCTTTCCATCCACTAAACAAACTCTTGCACTGGTACACACTTCATTCTTAAGGGGTTCTCCCCAGGATAAACTTGTTTTCTTCATTCCATTAGCAATAATGGAACACACATTATTCCTACCATCATGTATAGCTTTCCTATCATACTGTCATGGTATACCCAAAAAGATATGACACAAATCCATAGGCATAATATCACACATAACTTCATCATAATATTTCCCAATCTTGAATTTAGCCATGCATTGTTCATTTACCAATGCCTTGTGTTCATCTTGAATCCATGCAATCTGATAGGGTTTAGGATGATTCAATCTCTGTAACTTCAATTTTCCAACCAACTCCTTCGAGGCAAGAGTATCATAACTACCACTATCTATGAAAACATTTCACACCTTGTCTTGTACCTTGCATCTAGTTCAAAACAAATTATTCCTCTGCAACAGTTCCATATCAATATCCCCTTGGTATAGAGTTCTCTGAGTTATCAAGCTTTATCCATCCTCCACTTGGTTTTTATTCACTAATCTAGTGGATTCCTCATCTGTGAAGGTTGTTTGCCTACTAATGTTTGGCAAGTGATCACTTTTGTATGTTACGAATCACTTTTTGGTTGTCATTTCTGGCAACACATCTCGCATATTGATCGGTTGAATAGAAGTTAAGTTTTGATAATTCAATTCTATTTTGGGTATCGAAGATCAAGATCAATGAGTTATGATGTGCAAGCTTAGAGGAAGATACTATGGGGTATTTATGACCTACATCTAAGATTGATTTGATTTTGGTGACGAGTACAGAGAGTTAGAGAGATTTGAAGACAAATGAAAACATCAGAACAGTGAAATAGAGCAGTTGGATAACAGCGATGATTTGGGGAGTATGTCGTGGACTCATCAAAAGATCAGTTGGATTATGATTGTCAATAATCTATATTTTAGTTATGTAAGAGCGTTGACTTTGAATTTTCTCTTTGCATTATTAATTCTATTTTGTATTGAGAGCTGTCTGTGTAATATATATGAAGACTTTTTTTAAAGTGAAAATATATGCGAGATTGATGAGAGAATATATGTGTATGTGCAAATGGCAGAGTAGAGGATGACAAAAATCATTGGAGAACTATGGATGGAACCATCTAAGCATTGAAGATTCTTTCTTTTATTCATTATTGAAGAACACTTTGTAACAGAAGTTTTTTTATAAGGGTTGTAAGCTTAGTTGGCCCCTAACAGGGTGTTGTATACCTTTAAAAGGGTTGTATTCCTCTAACAAGGAATTGTGCTATGTAATATTCAGCTCATAATAGAGATAGGTCTCCTAAAAGGGACATTATACTTTAGTGCATGCTTGTGGGTACCATCCCCATCGGGGTTTTCCCTTGAACAGGGTTTCCTCGACAACAAATAATGGTGTTATGATTTTTGTGTTATTTGTTTATGCTCTTTTCATTTCAGCAAGTTTATGGTTTATGTGGAATTGGTTTAAAGTTTATTTTAAGTGTTGTAAAATTGATTCACCCCCCCTCTCAGTATTACTTAATCCTAATAATTGGTATCAGAGCTTTTGGCCCTTGGAGAGAAAGATTAACATCTTAAGGGAGATCAGAATGCATTCAGATAATTTGCAAGAGAACTTTGAAGCTGCACTTGAAGACCTTGATAGAGAAAAAGCAAAAAATGGTGACTTGAGATTCAAATTAAGGAGAGCTGATGGATTCATTAAGAAACTTAAGGACCAGCTTGAAATTTCCAAAAATCATAGACAAGATCTTATAGTTTAGATAAAAGAAGATTCAGACAATGATAATTCAGATCAAATAAAGAAACTTGAACAAGAGAATGATGCCTTTAAGCTTGAAAATGAAATAATGGCTAAAGAGATTCAACAAGAAAAGAATGCTAAGATCAAGATTGAAGATGCTTTGAAAAATGAAAATGTTCTGATGGAATGAATGAAGAATGAGGTCAACCATTACAAGAACAAGTATCTAGAATTGGAGAAATATAATTAGTTCATAAAGGGTGAACTTGTTGAGACAAAGAAATACATTGAGAAACTTCACATGAGCAGTGACTTGATCGATGAACAAAGAGATAGACAAAAACCTAAAGGAGATATGACTGCTATTGGCTTCAATTAAGTTGAATGTTCCAAGAATCAGGAAGAGAAACCATATGCGAAGATTGATAAAGAAAAATCTACTCTTGAAGAGCCTAGAGAACAGATCAGACCTTTCAGAGGAATATGTTTTGGTTGTAATAAGTTTGGTCACATGAAGAAAGATTGCAGAGGTAACGCCCCTTTTAGAAATTTTTCTTGTTATTATTTTAACTGTAATGCATATGGGCACAAGAAGATAGAATGCAGGAAACCTGATCAGACTAGATACAGACAAGACAACAATAGAGGAGAATCAGCAGATAAGATCACATGCTACAAATGAAACAACCTTGGACACATTACAAGGAATTGTAAATTACAAGTTAATAAGGGCAGAAGACCTCCTATATGTTACAAATGTAACAATACAGGTCATATAGCGAAGTTTTGCAAGTATAATAGAGTAAATAATAAAAGAGTACCACCTCCTATGAATACAAAGAAGAATGACAATGATACTGGTAAAAGTCTTGCAGAACTCAAGAGTGATTTTGGAAGTTGTTTCAAGAAAGTAGAAGATAACATCAGTGGTAAGATATGGAAAATCAAAGAGACAAGTGAGATATTGGTTCAGGGAGAGACATTAGATGCTACTTGATCTTTTCCTAATGCTAGCAAAGTAGAATCAACCTAAATGGTCGAGCATGGCCTTAGGGGGAGAATTGGATGAGCACAACATAATATATCTAGCCCCTGATTATGTGGATTAAGCTTTAGTGAGCTTAGGTATGATATTTGTTAGTAAAAACTGAGAGGGGAGGGGGGGGTGAATCAGTGGCCTCAAACATTTATCCTTCAAACTTAACCACAAATCAATAAATCTCAGATTATTATGTCCCTACAAGATGCATGCCATGAAATACTAATATTGATTAACTATCTGTCGGTGTTCTTTATCAATCCTTATTCTTTCTTGATTACCGATAAGCAGTATAACTATTTACCAAAACTTGGTAAATAAGAAGATTATACCAGTCAATCCAGAGTTACCTATGTAAGATGAAAAATAGTAAAGAAATAAATCATACACACATAACACATGAATTTTAACGTGGAAACCCTATTAAGGGAAAAACCACTGGGACCAGTACCCCAAATTTTCACTCTTCTGAAGTGAGCCCTATTAGGAGCCAACCCTGTTAAAGGTTACAAACACACTGTTAAATGCAACCTTGTTAGAGGATTTTATACATAGAGGTTGTCACTTAGTATCGGGCATCTATTGCTACCATCCTTGAATTAGCCTCCTTCTCAGACTGTCAATAGGTATCAGGAAAGTCCAATGCTACTTTCATGAATCAACCTTTTTGGCACTCCTTGGGATGTACCTCAATATATAGAAGACTGCTAATTCTTTCTCAGTTAAGAGACTTCATGTTTCAATGGTTAAAATGAAACACTATGACCTGTTTATATTGCAACTTTGAATTGCAGATTTTTAGATCTATTTAAGTACATTACCTCTCTGATCAATGTATCAATTCAATCCTTGTGCTCCATTCTTTCTGTTTTGTGATGTTGTGCTCACTGTTTGTCGGTGTCTATAGAATTCCTTAGCTCTCCTTTAGCTTGTTTGATCAGGACTGTATGAAGTTGTTCTTCATCAATTTCTATTCAACATCCTCTTTTTATTCACTCCCCTTAATCCCATTCATAAATGAATTAAGCTTGTCTCTTATATAGACATGATATTCATTATTTCTTGATTCTTGATTCTTGGCATGAAAAACAATCCATCCAATTAGATTTAAAGTATAACTACTAATTTGTCTCATAGTTATCTTCTTGCCAAATGTACAAATCATTTTTAAATCAATCACTTAACTCTGGTCAAATAAAACAAAGTAGACAACCAGTTAAGACTATCTTTAGCTCTGTTAGCTAGATATTTTGTTGTTTTCTAAACTCTCTATTATTTCGGTCACCTCTGTAGTTAGTTGTCAGTGACAAGTGACAGTTTCATCAGTGAGACTCTAGTTAGCTTCATGATCTCCGTTCGTCAGGCATCATAGGAATTTTACTCATCGGGCAACACTGTCTTTAGCTCATCGGGCAACCTATGGTTTTGCTTCGTCGGGCAACACTATGCTTCTGATCATCGGGTATCACTGTGATTGTTCTTCTTTTCTTTTACCGATGGTGTGCACTCCATCGATGTTGTTTGTCACTTAGTGAATACTTGACTTTTATGCATTTTTGAAAGCATACGTTTGTTCCTTTGATTCTTTGAAGTCTTTGGCGTTATGTACATGACCGTACAGATGATATCAAGTTGACATTAATGACAATACAATAAATTAAATGATTTAATGCCTTGCATTATCTTCAACTTAACATTATCAAACATTCAATCAGTTACATGTCATTAATCTCTCCCTTTGGCATTGATGGAAACATACTATATTATCACACTATACTATTTCTAATACAATATGAAATACAACAATTGAGATTCATCAAACTACCAATCTTTTTGTTTTGATAACCGATAAATGTCTGACCATTGGTAAGCTCTATTTTATCTTAGATTTGATTCTTGTAGCTCTCTCTTTTTGATGTGTTGAGTCCTCTCTTTGTGTCAATTTCTCTCCCTTGACTTTTCTTCTCTTTTGATGTCTTTTTCTCTTGTTAGCAACTCTCCCTTTGTATAATCTTTCCATACAATTTCTCTCCCTAAGGATATGAGTAATGTGATAACATATAATCTCTTTCCCTTTCCAAGAAGATGTGATAATATGGATAATTTCTCTCCCTTTGACAACAATTCCAAACAAATATCTGATATTCAGGTCAAACAATCATTTCTCTCCATCCATAATATATTCCTTGAATTTCCCTTATCCATCAATAAAAAAATAATATGCTCTGGTGCTCGGTTCTGATATATACCTATCTGTATATAGATGTAGCTTTGAAGTTCATCTCTTTGGTTGCATCAACATTAATGATATTCTGATAATATGTAGGCTGATGCAGCCTTCAATCATTTTACTGATTGGTAGACAAGGGTTTGACCCCTAGTCTTCTTCTCAAGTACTCAAATGTGTCCTTGGGTAGTGGCTTAGTGAAGATATCAGCTAATTGTTCTTTGGATTGCACATACTCAAGTGTCACTTCCTTTACTTGAACTCTTAGTAATAACTGAGAGGGGGGGTGAATCAGTGGCCTCAAAAATTTATCCTTTAAAACTTAACCACCAATCTATAAACCTCAGATTATTATGTCCCTACAAGATGCATCCATGAAATACTTTATAATGATTAATTACCTGTCAGTTTTCCTTATATGTTCTTATTCTCCTTTTTTACCAATAAGAAGTAAAAAAATTTACCAAAACTCAGTAAATAAGAAGAGTATACCAATCAATCCAGAAATGCATATGTGAAATGTAAAACAGTAAAGTAATAAACCATACATACATAACACATGGATTTTAATGTGGAAACCCTGTTAGGTGAAAAACCACTGGGACCGGTACCCCAAATTTTCACTCTTCTGAAGTGAGCCCTGTTAGGAGCAAACCCTGTTGAAGGTTTCAAATGAACTATTACATGCGACCTTGCTAGAGGATTTTATACATAGAGTTTGTCACTTAGTATTAGGCATCTATTGCTACCATCCTTGAATCAACCTCCTTCTTAGATTGTCAATAGGTATTAGGAAAGTCCAATGCTACTTTCATGAATCAACATTTTTGGCACTCCTTGGGATGTATCTCAATATATAGAAGACTGTTAAGTCCTTCTCTGTTAAGAGACTTGATGCTTCAATGGTTTAACTGAAACAATATGACATGTTTCTAATGCAACTTGAATTGCAAATTTTCAGATCTATTTAATTACATTACCTCTTTGATCAATGTATCAATTCAATTCTTTGTGCTCCACACTTTCTGCTCTGTGATGTCGTGCTCACTGTTCTTCGGTGTCTATAGAATTCCTTAGCTCTCCTTCAACTTGATTGATCAGGACTGTATGAAGTTATTCTTCATTAGTTTCTCTTCAGCATCCTCTTTCTATTCACTCCCCTTAATCCCATTCATAAATAAATTAAGATTGTCTCTTATATAGACAAGATATTCATTGATTCTTGATTCTTGATTCTTGATTCTTGGCATGATAAACAATCGAGCCAATCTGATTTAAAGCATAACTCCTAATTTGTCTCGCAATTATCTTCTTGCCAACTATACAAATCATCTTTAAATCAATCACTTAACTCTAGTCGAATAAAACAATGAAAACAACTAGTTAAGTCTATCTTTAAGCTCTGTTAGCTAGATACTTTGTCATTTTTTAAACTTTCTATTCTGTCGGTCAGCTCTGCAGTTAGTCATCGGTGACAACTGATAGTTCTGTCGGTGTGACTCTAGTTAGCTTTGGGATGTTTTTCCATCAAGCATCATTGGATTTTTACTCGTCGGGCATCTTGTGGTTTTGCTTCATTGGGCAACACTGTCTTCTTCTCATCGGGTATCACTATGACTTTTATTCTTTGCCTTTACTGATGGTGTGCACTCCGTCGGTGTTGTCTATCACTTAGTGGATACTTGACATTTATGCATTGTTGAAAGCATAACCTATATTCCTTTGGTTCTTTGAAGTCTTTGGCATTATGTACATGACCACACAGATGATATCAAGTTGACATCAATGATAATACAAACCATTAACTGATTTAATGTCTTGCATTATCTTCAACTTAACATTATCAAACATTCAATACATTATATGTCATCAATCTCTCCCTTTGGCATTGATGGAAACATACTATATTATCACACTATACTATTTCTAATACAATATGAAATACAACAGTTGAGTTTCATCAAACTGCCAATCATTTTGTTCTGATAACCTATAAAAATGTTTGACCATCGGTAAGTTCTGTATTAGCTTAAATTTGATTCTTATAGCTCTTTGTCTTCTGATTTGTTGAGTCCTCTTCTTGTGTCAATTTCTCTCCTTTGACCATTCTCTCTTTTCATGTCTCTATCTCTTTGTTAGCAATTCTCCCTTTGTATAATATTTATAATCTCTCTCCCTTAGGATATAATCTCTCCCTGTTGGAGTAAACTGATAATGGATACTCTTTCTCAATTTCTAAAGACTGTGATAATATGGATAATCTCTCTCCCTTTGACAACAATGCCAAACAAATATTTTACAAATATCTGACATTCATGTCAAACAATCATTTTTCTTTTACCATAATATATTCCTTGAATTTCCTATATCCATCAACAATACATCAATATGTTATGGAGCTTGGTTCTGATATATACCTGTCTGTATATAGATGTAGCTTTGAAGTTCATCCCTTTTTGCTTGCATAAACATGACTGATATTCTAATAATATGTAGGCTAATGCAGTCTTTAGTCATTTTACTGACTGGTAGCCGAGGGTTTGACCCCTAGTCTCTTCCTCAAGTACTCAAATATATCCTTGGGCAGTGTCTTGGTGAAGATATTGGCCAATTGTTCTTTTGATTTCACATACTCAAGTATCACTTCCTTTTCTTGAACTTGTTCTCTCAAATAATGATACTTGATGGCAATGTGTTTAGTCTTCACATGCATGACTAGATTCTTAGAAATGTTTATTGCACTAGTGTTATCACAATAGATAATCACTAGTTCTAAGATCTTCATATGCATAACTTCCAGCAACTGTTTGATCCATGCAATATTTGAGCAATTTGTAGTAGCAGCAACATACTCTGCTTCTACAGTGGACTGAGAGATGCATCATTGCTTCTTGCTAATCCATGTGATAATTCTATCACCCATAAAAATTGCTCATCTAATTGTGCTTTTTTGGTCATCAATATTTCTAGCCCAATCAACGTTGGTAAACACCTTAAGTTAAAATTTGCCTTCTCGTCTATACCATAAGCCAAATTCCTCAGTATTCTTCAGATATCTTAGAATTCTTTTCACAGCAGCCATATGTGATTCCCTAGGGTTAGCAAAAAATCTAGCAACAATTCCTACTGCATGTGCAATATTTGGTATAGTGTGTACAACATACATGAGTTTACCTATCATTGATATGTACAAAGTATAATTTACCTTTGTTGTCTTGTCTTCCTTTGTTAACTTACATCCAGTAGCCATCGGTGTTCCAACTAGTTTGGAATCTTCCATCTTGAATATTTTCATGACCTCTTTGATGTATTTGGACTGTGTACTGAAAATATCTTCACTTTGTTGTATGATCTGTAGACCAATAAAGAACTTGATCTCTCCAAACATAGACATCTCAAACTCTTTGTTAATCTCATCAGAAAATGATTTGCATAGCATATCATTGCCTCCAAATATGATGTCATCAACAAATATTTCAGCAATCAAAGTCTTAGCATCAGTATCTTCCTTCAAATAAAGATTATTATTTTCACTAGTCCTTACAAATCCAATACTTATTAGATAGGAATGAAGTCATTCATACCAGGATCTAAGAGCTTGTTTCAATTCATACAAGGCTTTGTGAAGTCTACATACCATGTTTCTCTTGTCTGGATCGACAAACCCTTCTGGTTGCTCAATGTATACCTCTTCTTCAAGTATTCCATTTAGGAATGTTTACTTGATATCCATTTCATATAATTTGAATCCTTTATATGCAACATAAGCAAGTAGTATTCTTACTCCTTCTAGCCTAGCCATGGGTGCAAAGCTCTCTCCATAGTCTATACCTTCCTCTTGTGCATACCCCTTGCATACTAGTCTCTCTTTGTTCCTTTTGACTTCTCCATTCTCGTTCAGCTTATTCCTAAATATCCATTTTGTACCAATGACATTCTTGTCATCTGGTCTTGGCACAAGTGACCATGTCTTGTTCTTCTCAATCTGCTCAATCTCATCATTCATAGCACTTATCCATTCTTCATTATCTAGTGCAACATTGACATATTTTGGCTCAAACTCACAAATAAAACAATTTTAGGTTAAAGTATTACTTCTTATTCTTGTACTAGCTTTCTTATCTCCTATGATTTGGATATCTGGATGGTTCCTTCTTACATATATTGCAAGTATAGGTACAACTCTTTGTGTATCAGCTTGATCATCATTTTGATCTTCATTTATTCTTCATCACCTTGCACATTATTTTGATTATCATCCTGACCATCGGTAACAACAGTTTGACCGTTGGTTGCAACATTCTATTGTTCTAGAATTAAGCATTCTTGCTCGGGTTGAGTGTTAGGTTCTTCATAGTATACAAACTTGTTGTAGTCCTCTAGTTCTTTTGTGATTTCCATCTCATTCTTTTCTGCAAATTCATCTATCTTTACATCTGCACTTTCAACAATTTTGTTAGAAGCCTTGAAAAGACATTTATAGGCTTTGCTCTTGGTGGAATACCCTAGAAATATACCTTCATCACTCTTGACATCAAGCTTTCCATTTCTATCATCCTTTAAGACATAACATTGACTACCAAATATTTTGAAGTAACTTACATTGGGTGTTTTACCATACCATAGATCATAAGGTGTCTTCTTTGTGTCCTTCTTCAATTGTACTATGTTAAGTGTGTAGACAGTAGTACTGACAACTTCCCTCCAAAAGATTTGGGTGATTCTTTTCTCTATCATCAGTGTTCTAGCACAATCAACTATTGATTTGTTCCTTCTCTTAGCAATCCCATTTTGCTGTGGTGTTCTTGGTGTAGAAACCTGTCTTATTATACCATGATCATTACAGAAATTAGTGAATTCATCTGATATAAACTCTCCTCCTCAATCTTATCTCAAACATTTCAAATCCTTACCACTTTGTTTCTCTACCATAGCCTTATACTACTTAAACATCTTGAATGCTTCAGATTTATCTTTTAGAAACATAACTATCATCATTCTCGAGTAATCATCAACAAAGAGAATAAAATATTTATCTCCATAATAACTCTTTGTCCTCATAAGTCCGCATAGATTAGTATGGACTAATTCTAGAATATCATCAGATGTATGGGTTTTACTTTTGAAACTAGACTTTGTCATTTTACCTTTTTGACAATTCTTGCACATGATGTTGTCTGGCTTTGTCATTGTCAGTAAGCCTCTTACATTTCTCCTTCTGCTTATTTTCATCATGTTGTCAAAATTCACATGATAGAATCTTTTGTGCCACAACCATATATCTTCGTTTCTAGTCATTAAGAAAGTGGTGTTAGTATCATTCAGATAAAATAAGTTACCTTTAGTTTGTTCACCGGTACCAATCAGTTTTCCTGATTTATTGAATATTTTAGCCTTCTTGTTCTCAAATGCTACTCTGTGACCTAAATTATTCAGCTAAGAAACACTCAACAGATTATAATTCAATCCTTTTACCCAATAAGCATTTTCACATTTGATCAGGTTATTCAACATTATTATTCCTTTACCTTCAACTGGAAAAGGTGTATCATTACCCATTCTTACTGTACCACCATTATAATACTCAAAAGTGTTAAACTTTTCTTTTTCACCGGTCATGTGGTGAGTGCAGCCACTATCTATAATCCAGATGTCATTCTTGCTAACCTTAGATATGAGTGAATTTTCTACATACCTTTCATCTTCATCTGAATCATCCTTCACAGCCATAAATACCATCGTGATGTCTTCATCAAGTTCGGTGTCAATATCTTCATCTTTGCAAGCAGCTAGGTAGCAAGCCTTCTTTCCTCTTTCCTTGTAGTCCTAGGTATCTCTTCTTTCTGATTGTCGGTAACCTCTATAATCTTTTTTATCACCTCTGTCAGATTTCTTCTCAAAATATCTATCATGTTTTCTTCTATTAGGACATCTTGCAGCAAAGTGTCCAATCTCTTTACAATTAAAGCATACTAGTGGTAACTTGCCTTTGTATTTACCTTTGCCTCTCTGCATTCTTCTAGGCATGAGTGCTTGTATTTGATCTAGATCTTCTTCTTCACTTTCACTTTCACTGTCTCTTCTAGATGAGTGTCTATGACTTGATTTGCTTATTCTCATAGAAGACTTAAATGCGAACTCTAGATTTGGTAAGACACTATTATCAAAGTTGTTCATCTCAAATGAAATTAGTCTACCAACTAAACTATCAAGAGTAACTGTATTATTTTCTACTGCTCTCATTTCTTGAATGATAGAAACTCTAATAGCATATGCAGGCAATAGGGTTCTTAAGATTTTACTTACCATTGTCTCCTCTTCAAGTTTACCTCCAACTCCTCGTATAGCATTGACTACTTCTTTGATTCTTGTGCTATATTGTGTGATGTTTTCTCCTTCTTTCATTCTAAGATCATCAAACTTTCCTCTAAGGCTTTCTACCTTGGCTCTCAGAATATTTGTATCACCTCCATGTACAAGCTTTATTTTGTTCCACATTTTCTTTTCTCTTTTGCAATCCTTGACATCTTCAAATTCTGCATCAGAGAGTGAGGAAGAAAGCTCTATAACCATGTAGTTGTATTCATGCTTTTCCCTCAATTGATCTACTGTTAATGATCTCATGGGCAACACATATTCAATATCTAGGAATTGAGTAACATCATTACCAATACCTGATAAGTGGAGTCTTATCCTACCTTGCCATGAAACAAAGTTGTCTTTGTTCAACTTAGGCACATCTCGTCTCATCATCTTGTGATCTTGAATTAGGTCTTGAAACCTTCCTTTCTAAGCACACAAGCTCTAATACCAATTGTTAGTAATAATTGAGAGGGGGGGGGGTGAATCAGTGGCCTCAAAAATTTATCCTTTAAAACTTAACCACCAATCTATAAACCTGATATTATTATGTCCCTACAAGATGCATTCCATGAAATACTTTATAATGATTAACTATCTGTCGGTTTTCCTTGTTTGTTCTTATTCTCCTTGATTATCGATAAGCAGTAAAACTATTTACCGAAACTCAGTAAATAAGCAGAGTATACCAATCAATCCATAAATTCATATGTGAAATGTAAAACAGTAAATTAATAAACCGTACAAACATAACACCTAGATTTTAATGTGGAAACCCTGGTAGGGGAAAAACCACTAGGACCGGTACCCCAAATTTTCACTCTTCTAAAGTGAGCCCTATTAGGAGCCAACCCTGTTAAAGGTTATAAACACACTGTTAAGTGTGACCTTGTTAGAGGATTTTATACATAGAGGTTGTCACTTAGTATTGGGAATCTATTTCTACCATCCTTGAATCAGCCTCCTTCTTAGACTATCAATAGGTAGGCAAGTCGAATGCTACTATCATGAATCAACCTTTTTGGCACTCCTTGGGATGTACCTCAATATATAGAAGACTATTAAGTCCTTCTCTATTAAGAGACTTGATGCTTCAATGGTTAAACTTAAACTCTATGACCTATTTCTAATGAAACTTGAATTGTAGATTTTCAGATCTATTTAGGTACATTACCTCTCTAATCAATGTATCAATTCAATTCTTTGTGCTCCACACTTTCTACTCTGTGATGTTGTGCTCACTATTCATCGGTGTCTGTAGAATTCCTTAGCTCTCCTTCAACTTGATTGATCAGGACTATATGAAGTTATTCTTCACCAGTTTCTCTTCAGCATCCTCTTTCTATTCACTCCCCTTAATCTCATTCTTAAATGAATTAAGCTTGTCTCTTATATAGACATGATATTCATTGATTCTTGATTCTAGGCGTGATAAACAATCTATCCAATCTGATTTAAAGCATAACTCTTGATTTGTCTCATAATTATCTTCTTGCCAACTGTACAAATTGTCTTTAAATCAACCACTTAACTCTGGTCAAATAAAACAATGAAAACAACCAGTGAAGTCTATCTTTAAGCTCTGCCAGCTAGATATTTTGTCATTTTCTAAACTTTTTGTTTCATCGATCAACTTTAGTTAGTCGTCAGTGACAACTGACAGTTCTTTCAGTGTCATTCCAGTTAGCTTTGGGATCTCCATCCGTCAGGCATCATTGGATTTTTACTCGTCGAGAAACTCTATTTTTAGCTTGTCGGGCATCTTGTGGTTTTGCTTCATCGGTAAAAACTGTCTTCTGCTCATTGAGTATCACTGTGACTTTTCTTCTTTGCCTTTACTGATGGTGTGCACTCTGTCGGTGTTGTCTGTCACTTAGTGGATACTTTACATTTATGCATTACTAAAAGTATAACCTTTATTCATTTCATTCTCTGAAGTCTTTGGCATTATGTATATGACCACACAGATGATACAAACCATTAACTGATTTAATGTCTTGCATTATCTTCAACTTAACATTATCAAACATTCAATCAGTTACATGCCATCATGAACTTGTTCTATCAAATAATGATACTTGATGGCAATGTGTTTAGTATTAGCATGCATGAATGGATTCTTGGAAATGTTTATTGCATTGTTGTCATCACAATAGATAATCAATGGTTCTAGGATCTTCATATGCATGCCTTCCAGTAACTATTTGATCCATGAAATATTTGAGCAATTTGTAGCTGCATGAACATACTTTGCTTCTGCAGTAGACTGAGAGATGTATCCTTACTTCTTGCTAATCCATGTGACAAGTCTGTCACCCATAAAGGATACTCTTCCAGTTGTTCTCTTTTGGTCATCAATATTTCTAGCCCAATCAGCATCAGTAAACACCTTAAGTTCAAATTTTTCTTCTCTTCTATACCATAAGCCATATTCCTTGGTATTCTTTAGATATCTTAAAATTATTTTCATAGCAGTCATATGCGATTCTCTGGGATTAGCAAAAAATCTTGCAACTATTCCTACTGCATGTGCAATATCTGGTCTAGTGTGTACAACATACATGAGTTTTCTAATCATTGAACTGTATAAAGTTTGATTTACCTCTATTTTCTTGTCCTCTTTTGTCAGCTTACATCCAATAGTCGTCGGTGTTCCAACTAGTTTGGAATCTTCCATCTTGAATATTTTCAAGATCTCTTTAATGTATTTAAACTATGTAATGAAAATACCTTCAATTTGTTGAATTATCTATAGACCAAGAAAGAACTTGATCTCTCCAAACATAGACATCTCAAAATCTTTGCTCACCTCATTAGAAAATGATTTGCATAGCATATCATTGCCTCCAAATATGATTTCATCAACAAATATTTATGCAATCAAAGTGTTAGCATCAGTATCTTCCTTCAAATAAAGATTACTATTTTCACTAGTCCTTACAAATTGAATACTTATAAGATAGGAATGAAGTTGTTCATACCAGGATCTTGGAGTTTGTTTCAATCCATACAAGACTTTATGAAGTCTACATACCATGTTTCTCTTGTCTGGATTGACAAACCCTTCTAGTTTCTCAATGTATACCTCTTCTTCAAGTATTCCATTTAGGAATGCTGACTTGACATCCATCTGGTATACCTTGAATCCTTTGAATGCAACATAAGAAAGTAATATTCTTACTCCTTCTAGCCTAGCAACGG
>MU223738.1:732830-759988 GCA_018584345.1 Thuja plicata
TGGTGTTAGTATCATTCAGATAGAATAAGTTACCTTTAGTCTGTTCACCGATACCAATCAATCTTCCTGATTCATTGAAGATCTTTGCCTTCTTATTCTCAAATGCTACTCTGTGACCTGAATTATTTAGCTAAGAAACACTGAACAGATTATAACTCAATCCTTTTACCCAATAATCATTTTCACATTTTATCAGGTTATTCAACCTTATAGTTCCTTTACCTTCAACTGGACAAGGTGTATCATTACCCATTCTTACTGTACCACCATTATAATACCCAAAAGTGTTAAAATTTTCTTTGTCACCGGTCATGTGGTGAGTGTAGCCACTATCTATAATCTAGATGTCATTCTTTCTAACCTTAGATATGAGTACAGTTTCTACATACCTTTCATATTCATCTAAATCATCTTTCACAGCCAAAAATACCATCTTGATGTCTTCATCAGGTTCAGTGTCAGTATCTTCATCTTTGCAAGCAGCTAGGTAGCTGGCTTTCTTGCCTTTGTCCTTATAGTCTTGGGTATCTCTTCTTTCTGATTGTTGGTAACTTCTATAATCTTTGTTATCACCTGTGTCAGATTTCTTCTCAAAAGATCTATCATTACTTCTGTCATCTTTTCTTCTATTAGGACATCTTGCAGCAAAGTGTCCAATCTCTTTACAATTAAAGCATACAAGTGGTAACTTGCCTTTGTATTTAAATTTGCCTCTCTGCATTCTTCTAGCCATAAGTGCTTCTATTTCATCTAGATCTTCTTCTTCACTTTCACTTTCACTATCTCTTCTAGATGTGTGTCTATGACTTGATTTGCTTATTCTCATAGAAGACTTAAATGTAGACTCTAATTTTGGTAAGACACTATTATCAAAGTTATTCATCTCAAATGAAATCAGTCTACAAGTTAAACTATCAAGAGTAACTGTATTGTTTTCTACTGCTCTCATTTCTTGAATGGCAGAAACTCTAATAACATATAGAGGCAGTAAGGTTCTTAAGATTTTACTTACCACTATCTCCTCTTCAAGTGTACCTCCAACTCCTCGTATAGAATTTACTACTTCTTTTATTCTTGTGTTGTACTGTGTGGTGTTTTCTCCTTCTTTCATTCTAAGATCATCAAATTTTCCTCTAAGGCTCTCTACCTTGTCTCACAGAATATTTGTATCACCTCCATGTATAAGCTTCAATTTGTCCCACATCTTCTTTGCAATTTTGCAATCTTTGACATCTTCAAATTCAGCATTAGAGAGTGAGGAAGAAAGCTCTATGACCATGCAGTTGTGCTCATGCTTCTCTCTCAATTGATCTACTCTTAATGATCCTGTGGGAAACACATATTTACTATCTTGGAATTGAGTAACATCATTACCAATACCTAATAAGTGGAGTCTTATCCTTCTTTTCCATGAAGCAAAGTTGTCTTTGTTCAACTTGGGCACATCTCACCTGTCCGTCTTGTGATCTTGAGTTTGGTCTTGAAACCTTCCTTTCTAAGCACACAAGCTCTGATACCAATTGTTAGTAATAACTGAGAGGGGGGCTAAATAATTGGCCTTAAAAATTTATCCTTCAACCTTAACCACCAATCAATAAATCTTAGATTACTATGTCCCTACAAGATGCATGCCATGAACTACAAATATTGATTAACTATTTGTTGGTGTTCTCTGTCAATCCTTATTCTTTCTTGATTACCGATAATCAATATAACTATTTACCGAAATTTAGTAAATAAGCAAAGTATACCAGTCAATCCAGAGTTAGCTATGTAAGATTAAAAATAGTAAAGAAATGAATCATACACACATAACACATGAATTTTAATGTGGAAACCTTGTTAAGGGAAAAACCACTGGGACCGGTACCCCAAATTTTCACTCTTCTAAAGTGAGCCCTATTAGGAGCCAACCATGTTAAAGGTTACAAATAGACTGTTAAGTGTGACCTTGTTAGAGGATTTTATACATAGAGGTTTTCACTTAGTATCAGGCATCTATTGCTACTATCCTTGAGTCAAACTCCTTCTTAGACTGTCAATAGGTATCAGGCAAGTCCAATGCTACTTTCATGAATCAACCTTTTTGGCACTCCTTGGGATGTACCTCAATATATAGAAGACTGTTAAGTCTTTCTCGGTTAAGAGACTTGATGTTTCAATGGTTAAATTAAAATACTATGACCTATTCATATTGCAACTTTTAATTGCATATTTTCAGATCTATTTAAGTACATTACCTCTCTGATCAATGTATCAATTCAATCCTTGTGCTCCATTCTTTCTTCTCTGTGATGTTGTGCTCACTGTTCATCAGTGTCTATAGAATTCCTTAGCTCTCCTTCATCTTGTTTGATCAGGACTGTATGAAGTTGTTCTTCATCAGTTTCTCTTTAGCATCCTCTTTTCTCTTCAGCATCAGTTTCTCTTTAGCATCCTCTTTTCTCATCTAGCCAATTAGATTTAAAACATAACTCATGATTTGTTTCATAGTTATCTTCTTGCCAACTGTACAAATCATCTTTAAATCAATCACTTAACTCTGGTCGAATAAAACAAAGTAGACAACCAATTAAGTCTATCTTTAGCTCTACCAGCTAGATATTTTGTCTTTTTTTGAACTCTTTATTCCATCAGTGACCTTTGTAGTTAGCTGTTAGTGACAACTGATAGTTCTGTCAGTGAGACTCCAGTTAGCTTCATGATCTCCGTCCATAGGGCATCATAGGAATTTTACTCATCGGGCAACACTGTCTTTAGCTCGTTGGGCAACCTATGGTTTTGCTTCGTCGGGCTTGACACTATGCTTCTAATTGTCAGGTATCACTGTGACTTTTCTTCTTTGTTTTTACTGATGGTGTGCACTCCATCGGTGTTGTTTGTCACTTAGTGAATACTTGACTTTTATGCATTGCTGAAAGCATAACCTTTGTTCCTTTGATTCTCTTAAGTCTTTGGCATTATGTACATGACTGTACAGATGATATCAAGTTGAAATCAATGACAATACAATACATTAACTAATTTTAATGCCTTGCATTATTTTCAACTTAACATTATCAAACATTCAATCAGTTACATGTCATTAGATATTGGCCGACAACATGGAACGTATATCTAAGAGCGCAACATCGAATGATGCATATATTATAATCATGAGATTTATGACTGACTAGACAGTATTGGTTAATGTGAGTTTTTAACACTTAATGATGTATAAAGCACCTAATGGTTATCTATTTCCTTACCATTTGACGAGCATCAACCTAAGGAGATTGGAGAGCAGAGAGATTCAGACTATCTAGAAACCACCATGCATGATCGAACAAATCAAATACTCAGAATTCAGCATGTAAAAGGTATTTACATCTACAGAAGCTATGGATGCACCTTTGATTTATGATGTTGTGGATTGACCTAGATACAAATTCAAGAAACATCCTTTTAAATCATGTGAAGATGACCTCGAAGGAGAATTTTCCCAAACACCACATGACATCTTGCATTTAGAAGACAATAGGGCATACATTCATTGCAAATATGACATACTGGGTGTTGATGAAATTTCTACTGAAATGGAGTACATGACTGATAATGCAAAAATGAGAGATGAGTTCAAACATGTAGATGAGTTAAACATTATGAAAATTTTGGAATTATACAAATTCAGCGAAGAGGAATGGTTTAAAATATTGTTGAGAAGAGTTCATGATTAGTTTATCTAGATAAGTGAACAACCTTTACAGATTTGTAGTCAACTGATACATGAGATCACTGGACTAGATAATACTAGAGTCATCCCTATGGCAGAGAAGCATATAAAGAAACAATTTGAAACCCTAACACACTTAAAATGGGATAGGTGAGCAATGAGAGTGAATGACATTTATCTACAGGATGTGAGATTGATTTCAATGATACTTGGTTACAAATTTTACTATAGTAGTAGTCCTAATTTAGTATCTATAGGAGTCATTATGATGGCTTACAGAATGGTGAAAGAAAATACTAAGTATAACCTATGCAAAGTATTGGCACAATAGTTTTTGGAGAATGTCAAGTTGATAAAGAAAGACAAGTCCAAAACCTTTAGATTTGGTTCACTACTAGTTCACATGTACATTCACATTGAGCATAAGTTTCCAAGCATGCACCCAATTGGTTGGAGAAAAGGGATACCTACTGGTATTCATATTTATGAGAGCTACCAAAGATAGAATAGAACATGGGTTGATGGAGAATTATTTGGCATGATTAAGATTCTTCAAAGGTGATGAAAGAGAGATACAAGATTCCTAAAGACTTCATTGAAAAATATAAGGACACAATATGTTTTATGGTTGAGACAGATTGTCTGTGTTTTGAAGCAGTTATACCAAGGAAGAAATGGTGTTATTCTATGGGATATGAGGTGAGTTCAGATGTTCTAACTATGCAAATTGAACATGTTTTGGCATCATAAGTAGATACACCTGGGGAGAGATAAGGTACTTATGAAGAAAAATCAGCTAAAGTAAGAGAGGAGAAGACCAGAGGCTTGAGGAAAAGGAAAGTAGACAACATTATTCATGAATGTGGTATTAAGGCAGGATTTACTGAGGAAGAAATGAAGTGAAGAAGAAGTTAGCAGAACATTCTTCTAGATTGGCAAGTACTGCTACTGCAAGCCTTCCACATCCTAAAGTTGTGATGGTAGCTAGTCCACCTACTACTATTATTGATGTTACCACCCCTTCACCACCACTAAAAACTTCACAAGAAGAGGAAGTTAAGATTGTACATCAGAGAAGCACTAGATCCAAAAAACCAGATTCACCTCCTAAAGTACAGAGGACTGAGGGAGAAGAAAAGAAAGTTGAAAATGACAGACAAGTATGGAAACCAGACTTGAAGATGATTGAGAAGAGAGCTATTGAGAAAGGGAAGCTAGTTTCAATAAACAAGTACTATGACATGTATGAGGAAAGTGATAAACTTATGATTGAAGATATTGATATTGTCAATAATCATTTGTTTTCAAGAAAAATCTGTTAGAGATAAAGGGTAGTGTACCTGAAGATTTGTATGGCAGACTAGAAATAATAAAATAGCTAGCACATATTGAAGATGAGACTATTAGGAATCAAGCAATTGATAACATGTTACCTATAATTTCTATGTGAGAGAGAGAGAGAGAGAGAGAGAGAGAGAGAGAGTATTTGGTGAACTGAAACCTTCATTGAGGACTAAGGAAAGATTAGTAAAAAGCATGGCAAGAAAGTATGATTAAGTTACTAAAGAGACTTAGAGAGCATTGGATCAGATACTAATGGCTACTATGCCTAATAAGACTCCACCTCCTAAACCTATAATGCCTACACCTTTAGTAATGGGAGAGAGTTCCAAAATAGCTAAGGCAAGTGTTGAGAAGAGAAAAGATGATAAGCAACTAGATTTCTATGTTTTTGGTGTGCATGTGACTCTTCACACTTCACATGATGACAAGGATCCATTTGAAGGAAAAATTTGAAAATACAGTGGCTGAGGATGAAGAATAGAAAGAGGAAGAAAAGAGAGAGGAAGAACATAAATAAATGGAGCAGAAAGTAGAAGAAGCAAAATTTGAAGTCAAAACTCAAATTTACACATCTTCTATCTTATTGTTTGCAAGTAAAGACAAACCTATTGATGTTGATGTTGATTGCATGCATGAGGATGAGTTGGTGAGTCTAGCTTTCATTGCACTCACTAAAGCAAAGGAGAGACCTGAGCAAAAAAGTGACAAGAAAACTAAGGTAATGTCTAGAGCAATCGATACTATAAAAATTTACTTCCAACACCTATTGTTTTCCAAAGCAGAGATGATGTAGAAAACTTGAAGTTAGGACTTGACAATTTTGATGGTCACTATGAGACCCTAGTGAAGATCGCAAAAGAAAAGGCAGAGAAGAGCTACATGGAGATGAAACTGATGGAATTTTTTTAGTCTATTTCATGGGACTTGGGCATTCTAAAATTTTTTATAGTAAAATCTAAGAGTTTTATTGCACATGGAAGGATACTATTTAGTTATTGCATGAACCCAATTAGACATGTTTAGAACATTGAAGACATTATTGTGAAGGATGAGGAAACCTTGAATAGTATGATGGACATTTGTGAAACCTCCTCACAATTGGTAATGGAAATGAACAAAGAGGTAACAAGGATTTTGGATAAGTTCAATGTATTGGATATCAAGAAAGGGAGAGTCATGTCAAGGTTTGGTTTGTTGAAGATTTTAATCACTCCTAAACTATCATTTCTTGAATTACATTTATCAGATATGGAGAATATAGTAGAATCACTGACAAACTCTATGCCTACAGAGTTGAAAGCAGCAGATACATCATCATATGCACTGAATGGACTAATTCATGTTAGTCAACTATTGGTTGAATCATGGAGCACATAAGTGAAGATCATGGAAGATTCTTTTCAAGATATTCTAAAAATGGTGAGCAAGCACTAGTTGTATTACTTTTTATGCACCTTTTGTTAGAAACACTAAGAGGGGGGGTGAATCAGTGTTTGGCAATTATATTTATTTCAAAAACTTGAAACTTAAATCAAAATAGATAATTGATAAAGCATAATACAATAACACATAACGCAAGATATGTTTATGGGGAAACCTTGATCAGAGGAAAACCACGATGGGAATTAGTACCCACAAATAATTGTACTAGTCTTATGAACTTGTTAGAGCTCCTTTGCCCTGTTAGGAGCAGTTTTTACAATGTAAGTACAATGACCCTGTTAGGAATCTTTACAAAACCATGTTAAAGGTGAATGGCTCACTACTAGAGCTCACTGCCCAAGAAGAAGGCTACAACCTCCAAATAATAGATACACACTATATCCAAAAGTGAACTATTGTTATGACACTGTTGTCTGATCAGTCCCATTTATGCACTGATGCTCTTAATCTCTTAAAGAGCTCTATCTCATACTAATTTTTTTATACTGTTCTTCTATATATCTTTTCTACATATTTCAACACACACACACACATCATACAAAATTGCAAGTCAAGTATATATACATGCCTGAATAGACGCAACCGAAAACAAGACCTTAGTCGGAACAAAATCAACATACACAATAATTCCAAATCAATTGGCTTAAGCATGTTTACATGAGTGTTAAAAATATAATTACAAACATATTACAATAGGCGCATAGCCATTACAAAATAAAATAATATACGCTAATCAAAATCTAAAGTTGGCTCCATGCTCTGTTTACTGAACTACTAGTGGTCCTTGAACTTGCTGTAACTTCTTCATACTATCATAGCTTACCATGCGTGTATAGAATAAGCATAAGAACATATCATAAATATTAAGTACAAAGGTGCATACTCTAACTCAATCGTACTCATGTGCTATGGTGCTCTGATCAACTATATACTTATGTTATGTTCTACATTCTATACTTAGCCAAATATTGATCCTCAAAGTTTGTGAACTTACTGTCAAAACTTCATATGACTTTGTTTCCATAATGAAAACATAAAACTTAGTCATATAATTATTGTAGTTTCAACTTTCCAATAATCTCCCCCTTTGTCAGTAATGGCAACAAAGGAATGTGGCCAAGTTGTTAAACTTTGACTTAACAAAAAACTACAATTTTACTGTACATCATACTCCTTTATATACTCTACTCCCCCTTTGACATTAATGAAAAAGGTGCCAAAAAATAAAGTCGCTAAGTACTTACTCAGAGTATACATCTGGGTATGCAATCTGAAGATTCTTGATTTCTTGTTTCCAAAATGTCTTGAGTGCATCAACAGTCTAAAGATGGGTGAATAATGCATATGTGAGCTTCTCCATTTTTATCAGTTCCATGCAGGGACCTTGATCATAGGTGACAATAGTTGTATCAATCTATTTGATGTTCTCATTTAGTACAACTAAGGAGGGTGCAAGTGCATTTCTCAGTTGAGTTTGCCTAGTCCTTATCTTGCTGATCTCTATCTTGGCTTTCTCAATCTTGTCTATCTACCCTTCATAGATGTTGTTGCAGATATTGATGTCTTGAGAGGATGTTTCAACTGATTTCCTTATACTTTCAACCAAGATGTCTACTTCCTCAATTTTCTTGATGTGCTCAAAAGTGAATTTTCCTCTGTCCTTACAGTTAGCTATCACATTTCTTCTTTTTGTTGCTAACTCTTTCAGAATTGCTTGACCAATCTTCAATGAGTTGAGATATAATGAGAAGTTCTTTATCAGTTCATCCAACCTTCCCTTTTTGTAGTTTTCTTCTATAATATTAGTAGTTGAGTCTACTAGACTTGTGAATTTTTCTTTGAAGCTTGTCAAGATGCTATCGACATCATCAACTGATTGAATATTTGCCAATTTCTTCTATGTTGGCACTAGGTTGTTCAAAATGTTTACTGACTCAAGAAAGATAGGATTTCTCATAACTTGTTTCTCTTTTTCTTTCTCCATAGCTAATACACTTATTTTGATCAAGTCTTCTTCTCCCCATGCATCTAAGTTTGTTGAGTCAGGGGTCAAACTTGACAACAATGATAATGATGGTTTGATAGATGGAGTGAATATAGAATTTTGACTTACATCCATACATTCACTTTTCACTAGGATCTCCATAGAGGGTGGTTCATTAGATTGATTATCTTCCTCATTATTCAAATTTTTTGAGTCTTTAGAAAGAAATTCATCTTGTTGCAAGGGAGTGTTATCAATGCATACCTTCTCAGCTTCTTTAGTGTTAACAAAAACTTTTTCAAATTTGTTCAAGTCATTATCTGAAGTTGTCATTGTTATCTTAACAGTATTGGTCATAATGGTTTCATCTAAATCTTTGACTGTATCAGAGGGTGATGGAACTTTGGGCATAGAATCTTGTGGACCTGTCATAGGCACATTAAGAATCTCTAGTTCTTTTTCTTGTTTGGAAGGAACTGGAGTCACTTTAGTTGTAGGCATCATTGATGGATACATGTGTCTATCAAAAAACACTTGCTTGAATTCTCTTTCAGTCTCTTTTCCAACCAACTCATACACTTTATTCATAATGTGAAGAGTACTTGTTTTGGTTCTTAGATGAGGTTTTACCAGATCTAACAGTATTGCCTTCTCATCATGTGAGAAAAGAGGGAGAAGATTATCTAGTGTTTCCTCTCTAATCCTCATATCTTCTTCTATTACTTGTCTTTTTAATAATTCTAGTATGTTCCATACTCTATCTGGAATGACTGTCTTAAGTTCCAAAACTAACCTTTTAAACTTGATCATATGAGAGATAATCATAGAATGTATTTCTGATTTATCTATCTCTTGGTACTTGTCGTAGACATTTGTAATTGAATCTAGTCTTCCTTCATTAATGATTATGTTCCTTAGGATTTCAAGACTAGGTCCAAATCCTACCTCAAGAGGGGCTTGAGTATTCTTTACTTTGCTCCATGTTGTCCTTGAGGATGGTTGGTTTGTGGGAACTTGCTTCCTTCTTCTAGTCATCTTTCTTAGTACTGAAGGTGGAGAGGATTCCAGGTCAATAGTAGTAGAGGGAACATATGTGCTCTCATCAGACTTCTTCTTTTTCTTCTTGCGGATATCATCAGATTTTTCTATTTTTACTTCTACAGGTGTATGTTTAAGTTCTCTTGCAATTTTAGCTTCCCTAGCTTTATGTAGGTCTTCTTGGGTGACACCATGAACTTTCAATATGTTAGAGGTAATCCTTGATGCTTTCCTCTTATTGTCTGCACTATATAGGACAGAATCAACTTGATTTGTCTTTTCTCTGTATGTGCCCCATCTAGGCTCTTTAGGATCTTTAGGCTCAGATAGAAGAAATTGTGTGTATCCTTCCAAAACATGTTCTTCTACTTCATAACCAAGTGGTTGAATCCATTTGGTTCTTGGCTCAACTGCTTCCATGAAAGTATAGTCTGTTTCCACCATGAAGCATATGATGTCCTTGTATTTTTCAACTATCTTCTCTGGTATTCTGAACCTCTTCTGCATCTTGATTCTGAATGTCTTGATCTCCATATCCATAGAGTCCTTTACACTACTTTTTGATGTAGCTTTTAATGAAATTTGAGACAAAGTAGGTTTTATCCTATTTAGGTAAAGATTAGAGACCTTACCAACAATGTGGAAGTATAAGTATATGATCAACAAACCAAATCTAAATATTTTTCTTTTATCACACTTGATAGCTTTAATATTCTCAATAAGTTGTGCGCACAATATCTCACAAAGGTTATGTTGTGTGTTATCTCTTACCATCCTTATTACTGCCAGAACTGTAGCTACGGATACACTATTAATTCGGCTTGCATGCTAGAACTTATAACCAAGTATCGTGGTGATGAGTTTGATGTCTTTCTCCATAATAGGATCAACAGTCATTCCGTGCCTATCACTTCTAGATATGCATGCCTGCTCAACCTATTTCTTGACATCCTTTCCAGTGGGAAGAACAAGTCCAACCTTAGAGAGTCTTGTCATCTCATTAATGAGGTCAGTAGTGATGTGGACAAGAACTTCACCAATCCAAAATAGATCATCATGAATCCTACTAAGTAGAATTTTAACCCATTCTGGTTCATAGAACTCATGCGCATTTGTCTACTCAAAAATAGGGTTATCAGTGAGGTGTGAGAATTCATCCTTGAATGAGTAATCTAGTTTCATCATAGATGCCATGAGCATCATTATGTTGTTGTCACCAACAGACTCCTTCTTACAGTAAATGTTAGCGCGTATGTCCTCAACATGTACGACTCCTAACGGAGTCTTAGAAAATGCCCCTTCTACATCATCTAACACCGACTTGAATGGATGATTTTTAAACACGAATCTCTTCCTTTTAGTGATGTCAAAGAATATAGGAGCTGCCATACTTTTTTATTTCTTAAGTAGGGTTCACTGAAGCTCTGAAATGATGCGTCCGTGCTAGGATTCTGTTTCAACTTTAATTTTCTTTTCTAACCAACCAATGTTTATCCTTCAACACTTCAATTCGTATTTCTCATGTGCTCTCTGAATGCTCAGTCTTGAATGCAGAAGTGAAGATATGTGACCTTTTACCAACTTATAAATGAGTTACTACATTTAATGTTTGTTTTCATAACGTGGTTTCCATTAAGAATTTCAATCTTTGTTCTTGTCAAAGTACAAGCTATGCATTCATGCATACTTCCTCAGTTCATGGCCAAACACATGAATCCATAGTTGCATACTCAGAGGTGAGTATACCAGCCACGCAGGGGTTTAGAGCTTGAATAGCTCCCCCTATGACCATAAGGGTCATCTTATCTAGAATTTGAAGGTGTGCCCAATATGGATGCATCTAGCACTTTATTGACATCATCATCTTTCTTTACTTCAACCCATATTTTGCCTGAATCTTCTGTAGCTTTTACAAACTTGACTTCTCCAGATTCTTCAAATAGTGATCCTTTAGGCTTTTCTTATCTTTGTGTTCAGGATCTGCAAAACCTTGAGATATGTCTAGCTTTGTTACATGAGTGACAAATGATTGGAGGTCTATTGATATGATTAACCATGTTTCACTTCCTAGCTATGTGTCCATTGTAATTACATATCTGACATGTAATGTTCTGATAGTTTTTCTGAGGTTGATTTCTCTGATTGTATTGAGTCATATTTCTTTGGTTCTGTTGTGACTGATTTCTTTGAATTGTTCTGAAATGTATAGCCCTATGACCAAATTTATTACAAGAATAACAATAGCCATTGAAAAGTCTTACTTCTTTACAATCTCTTGCTAAATGTCCATGTTTTTTACAAGCATAAAAAGTTTGGTTAACTAGCTTGTGTTCATCTTTAGGTGATTCTTCTTTAGCCTCTGCAAGATTCTCAGTGGCCTTTACCTCTGTAGATTTTTTCTTGTACTTTCTTACTTTCTTGCGTTGTATTGGTTTCACTTTGTGCTACACTGAATCCAACACCAGTAGTATCTCCTCTTAACTTTTGTGCATACAGTTGTGATTGAATTAGATCAGAACTTGTGTGTAATTTTTCAATATGATTCTTTGCTTCTGTCAATTTAGATTCTATCTTTTTCTTGATATTTTGCAACTCCAAGATCTTCATATTTGCTTGCATAAGTTCTTCTTCTAATTGTTTATTTTCTTTGGTATTTTCTTCAATAGTTGTTAGGCTATATGTTAGTTGTTCATTAAAATCTTCAATCTTGTCCTTCAGAGACATGTTTTCTTCATTAAGCTTTTTGACCATTTTTCCTAAATCATTCATAGAGAAATCTTTCAAATATTTTCTTAATTTTTTGATAAGCATTTGTGAGCCATCAACTTTTAGTTTTAGTTCTTCATTTTCTTTTTCAGATCTGTCAAGATCTTCAAGGGCTGCTTCAAGATTCTTTTTTAGATTTTTTACTTCTGTTGAATCCATGATCTCCTGAAGTGGTTAAAATTTCTTTCAAAGGACCAGAGCTCTGATGCCAATTGTTAAAAACACTGAGAGGGGGGTGAATCAGTGTTCGACAATTATATTTATTTCAGCAACTTGAAACTTAAATCAAAATAGATTACTGATAAAGCATAATACAATGACACATAACACAAGATATGTTTATGGGAAACCTTGATCAAAGGAAATCCCCAGTGATAATGAGTACCCACAAATAATTGTACTAGTCTTATGAACTTGTTAGAGTTCATTTTCCCTGTTAGGAGCAGTCTTTACAATGCAAGTACAATGACCCTATTAAGAGTCTTTAAAAAACCCTGTTAAAGGTGAATGGCTCACTACCAGAGCTCACTTCCCAAGAAGAAGGCTACAACCTCCTGATAATTGATACACACTATATCAAAAAGTGAACTGTCATTATGACACTGTTGTCTGATCAGTCTCATTTATGCACTGATGCTCTTAATCTCTTAAAGAGCTCTATCTCATATTGATTTGTTTATACTCTTCTTCTGTATATCTTTTTTGCATATTTTGACACACACACATCATACAAAATTGCATGTCAAGTATATATACATGCCTGAATAGACATGACCAAAAATAAGACCTTAGTCGGCCCAAAATCAACATACACAATGCTTCCAAATCAATTGGCTTAAGCGTGTTTACATGAGTGTTAAAAACATAATTAAAAACATATTACAATAGGTGCATAGCCATTATGAAACAAAATAATATACGCTAATCAAAATTTGAAGTCGGCTCCATGCTCTGTTTATTGAATTGCTAGTGGTACTTGAACTTGTTGTAACTTCTCTGTATTGTCATATCTTACCATGCGTGTGTAGAATAAGAATAAGAGAATATCATAAAGCTTAAGTACAAAGGTGCATACTCTAACTATATTGTACACATGTGCACTGGTGCTCTGATCAACTATATACCTATGTTCTGTTGTGCTTTCTGTACTTAGCCAAATCTTGATCTTCAAAGTTTGTGAACTTACTGTCAAAACTTCATATGACTTTGTTGCCATAATGACAACACAAAACTTAGTCATATAATTCTTGTAGTGTCAACTTTCCAACACCTTTGTCATTTTTTTCAAAGGGAGAGAAGAGAGAAGAAAAAAAATGAATAAGGGAGAAGAGAGAAGCATAATAGAAGAGGAAGAGAGGAGAGACAATTTTTATGTCGGAACACTTGTCATTTTTTTGTTAAGTGTTGCCATCAATGCCAAAGGGAGAGATTTTTGGCAAGTGATCACTTTGGTATGTTATGAATCACTTTTTGGTTGTCATTTATAGCAAAACATATGGCATATTGATCGATTGAATAGAAGTTAAGTTTTGATTATTCAATTCTGGAATTGACTAAGTATAGAAGCAAAAATATAGATTTATTTTGGGTATCGAAGATCAAGATCGATGAGTTATGATGTATGTGCAAGGTTAGAGGAAGATACTATGGTGTATTTATGACCTACATCTAAGATCTATTTGATTTTGATGACGAGTACAGAGAGTTGGAGAGATTTGAAGACATGCGACAACAACAGAGTAGCGAAACAGAGCAATTGGATAATAGCGATGATTTGGAGAGTATGTCATGGAATCCTAGCAAGATAAGTTGGATTATGACTATGGATAATCTATATTTTGGTTATGTAAGAGTGCCAACTTTGTATTTTCTCTTTGCATTATTAATTCTATTTTGTATTGAGAGCCGACTGTTTAATATTGGTTACGTGAGCCGACTTGGTATATATATATATATATATATATATATATATATGAAGACTTTCTGTAAAGCTAAGATATATGGGAGATTGATGAGAGAATATATGTGTATGTGCAAATGGCAGAGAAGAGGATGAAAAAAATCATTGGAGAACTATGACTGGAACCATCTAAGCATTGAAGATGCTTGTTTTTTCTCATTATTGAAGAAAAATTTGTAACATAAGTTTTTTTGTAAGAGTTGTAAGCTCAGTTGGCCCCTAATAGGGTGTTGTATACCTTTAACAGGGTTGTATCCCTCTAACAAGGAATTGTACTATGTAATATTTAGCTCCTAATATGGACATTATACTTTAGTGCATTCTTGTGGGTACCATCCCCACTAGGGTTTTCTCTTGGTCAGGGTTTCCTCGACAACAAATAATGGTGTTATGAGTTTTGTGTTATTTGTTTATGCTCTTTTTATTTCAAAAATTTTATGGTTTATGTGGAATTGGTTTAAAGTTATTTTAAGTGTTGTATACTTATTCAACCCCCCTCTCAGTATTACTTAATCCTAACACTACTTTCTACCTTCCTCTTAGAGTTTCCTTGTTTGCACTCAAAGGCTCGATACCCTTATTTTCCACATTTGAAACAAGTGCAACTAAACTTCTTTCTATCACCACTACTTTTTCCTTTATTGAGATAGGAACTTCTATCATTTCTCTGGTAGTGATCACTATCCCTAACTTTTGACACACCTTTGCCCTGATCTCTAAAAGATCTACCTCCTCCTAAATTAGCATTGGATCGACCTCTCTGAAACTTTCTTCCTCTACCTATTTTCCTTTGTTAAAATTTTCTTTAGCCTTCAAAGCCCATTTGTATCAAACTTATTTTATCTTGTATTGACACCCTTAAACCATTAATATATCAAGAAACTTGTTTGGCTTCATCATATACATGCCCAAACCTAATGTTTAGCTTGTAAAACTACTCGGTTATTCACTTGGTAATCTTTAGTTAGAAATTAGCCTTTAATTTATTTATCATTCTCTTCCAAGATTTGATCTTTTCTTTATCCCTTCTTTTCCGATCTATTTGCAAATGGTTCCACCATAAGGATGCATACTCTCTTAACTTGGTACAAGCATATTTTATTGTCTTTTCCTCACTGGTTCCTTCAAGTTCAAATTACTTGTCCATCTCTATGATCCAATCTATTAGTTAATCAGAATCCAGGTTATTATGGTATTCTGGTGGATTGGAATGATTTCTCTTGTTTACATTGGTTAAAGCCTTGATGAAAATCTCTTCCTCTTGATTCAAATATGATTTTTCTTCATTTTTCAATCCTTCTCTTTCTTGATTTTTTGATCTCCTTCTTCATAATTTGCATCTTTAATGTGTTATCTTCTCCTCTGATCTATTTCCACCACTTCCAATCTAGAAGCAAATTATCTCAGCATATCCAAATAGTTGGGTTTCCATTCATCGCTCCACCTCTAGCATTTCTTCTAGACATCTTCACAATCTCCAAAAGCTATAGGTTAAATCCTCTCTTCCACCACCCCACAAGAAAACCATAGGTTGCAATACACTAACTCTTATACCACTTGATGCAGTCAAGGATGATGGGAACTCAAAGAGTTGATCAAACCAATCCTTGCAGCAAGAGTCACACAATAGAAGCCAATAAGGGAACAAAGAAATGAATGCAAGATCAACCTCCTTATTATCATATAATAAATTATAAGATTCTACTGCAAGCATGGATACATTTGAGGCATACATGTCTGATTGGAACCTTCATTTGGTTATCTTTTTATACGATCTACAATCCACAACAATAGCATGAACCTTCTAAAGGTACTTTCTTTTGTCAAATCTCTAGACATGATCTCTACTAGTGCTACAAATCTATTATGTTCTATCTACATAAGAGAATCAATTATAAGTTTATAGATCCTTTGCAAGCATCAAGTCAGCCCAGAAACTTTACATTGCCCAATGAAAATAAAATGTATTACAGCATATAGGTCAGGACCCAAATCATAAGGATCTCCTTCCAATGAATAAAACATGAATCATGATCCCTCAATTAGGTCAACCAAAAATGTAACATCATTGATAAATGAGTCGTTACACTTCTCTGAATGGGAAAATCCTTCACGAGATCAAAAAAATAAAAATGGTCAGAAAACATGAAGAATAATATAGTACCGCTAAGAATCTTCCAAATCTCATATGCAAAGAAACCAAATGAAGTGTGAACCTAAGAAAAGGCTCAACACTATGCCACGAACACACTATAAGGATCACAACTGCAAAGGATTCAAACTGAATCAACGTAGAAAGAAACTCAGAGATTGGTCAAACAAGAAAATAGATAACAAGTTTTTTGGTTGATGCAAGATTGTCAAGAACCCAAGATGCTCCCTACATTGATGCAGTCAAGCTCAGAGGATCCAATAAAGGACTATCCAAACTTGCATCCAATAACAAGACAATAGAAAAAAATCAACAACACGAAGATATAACAACTTATATCAATTCATATTCATTTTTAGATTCAATTACATGCAACATGTCAGGCTGTAAAGCCTTCCCAGTTAGGGCCAAAACAAAAAAGCATCATCAAGATCTCACGGGATCCAACACTCCTAGTCTAATCTATAGCTAAGTCAAAGAAAACTAGATCAAAACTTGTGCTCGTAAGCCTCCAAGCAATCTGAAAATTCCTACCTACCCACTTACAACTATCTACAGCAACTTACAGTCTTTCCATCTATCTCTTCTTGTCTCTCCCTCTAAACATCAACCTAGACTCTCTTTTATACAATTTTGCCATAAGTCAACATTACAAATGAAATAACATAATAAAACACAAGTCGGCATCAAGAACACACAACCCACGTGTTATCCATCAGTCGACCTCCAATGGTCATCAAATTTGCATAGGAGAGTGAACCAAACAAGATATAGGTACTCACAACTCCCATACATAACCATAAATTAAATTAACCAGTTGGCCAGCCCAAAAGATAGCATGAACCCATCAGTGATCAAGAACACTGAAAATAGACCACTCGGTGAGAGGCACAACCAAGCCAAGCTCGACCAAACATACACCACTGAGAAAAAACAAAAAATACCTACTTGATAACAAAGATTGAGCAACCAGTCACTGAGACTGAGCCACAAGCAACTGGGCAAATAGGTAACCGAGCACTCCAACAAGGAACTCCATGGAAGTTACCGACCAGATTACCGAGCTCCTGAGCAACAAATCAAAATCAAACCAAAACATGTTTTTGGTGACACAAGATTGCCAACTACCCCAAGATGCTCCTGCATCAAACACCCTAAGTGCAAAAATATGTTCTCAATAGCTGTACGAACATCTATTGGGATTCAGCACATAGATTGCAAACTAGATCTTGATATACATGTCCTCCAAGTCCTCAACCAAAACACTCTTCCCTCAGTTCTTCTTCTGCTTCCTTTTTCCACTATTACTCTCTGAAGTACAATTAGATCTATGAACCTTAATGCCTGGACCAACCTCTACAACCATCTCAGATCTGCTACCAATGCTCAAGTTCCTCCTTCCTTTGTGGTGCAGGAGCACCTAGGTAAGGCTCCTTGGTGACCTAGGGCTTCTAGAGTTATTTTGGCTTGTAGTGGTTCTAGCCAAACCACTAGTTGAATAATAGGACTACAGGTGTCCTAAGGTGTGTGTTAGGGCTTTCGGGAAGGTCTTTTCAAGTTTGTTTGGTCCTTTAAGAGACAAGTGCCAATTTGGACCCTATTTGCCAATGTTGTAGCAATGGTGTGAATCAAGCACATAACGGTCAAATTCAGAAAGAAAGTGTTTTAGGACCTAAGAAAGGTGGGATGATCTATCTTATTCTATTATGATGTGTTCATGGTCTTAGAACAAAGTTTAGAGTGTATTTCCTAAAATTGTGGAAAGTTGTCAAAATTGTCAATGTTGTCATTGACAACATTGACAACAATTATGCAAGAAGAGCATTTTTTATGAAATGGTTATTGTAACTATCTAAAAGCATCAGATTAGGGATGGGGACAAGTATAACAGGCCTTTCTTGACCTATAAGCAAGGTTGGTGAACATTTTGAATATACATAACTTTTTGTGTGCGCATTTCTAGAGTAATTTTAGTGAGTTTTCTTGATTACAATAGTTCAATGGATTAGATCTTAGTATGTAGCCACTGATTAATGTAGAGTAGGTTATTTTGAGATTCTTTGTGGAGCTATTTTTTGAAGTTTTAGTTTTTGTGTTGGATTAGTTAAATTCTTTGTGTTTTGCCTTGTTGCTAGTCTGAACTAGGCAGGTTGGACAAATGGGTCTTAACTCAACTTGCCACCGTAGATTCTGTACGGGCTCTTGGAATGGGTGAGGAGATTCCATGTACATTATTTTTAAAGAAGGAGGGGCCCAAGAAAGTACTTTTTTTTTTTTTGCAACGATGCCCTAGGTGAGCCTAATGTGCATGGTTAGGGACTGAGAAACATTGCAAGAGATGTAATCAGGGTTGAATGCATTGGTGGCTTCAACCAAAGATCATGGAGGGATAGAGTAATCGATGAAAGACCCCCAATTCGAAGTAGAAGGTTGGAGGAGTTGTTTGGTGTGTTGAAAGAACACTCTTGTGTTCAGACTGCCAATAAGCCCTAAAACCCTGATTTTTAGGCATGATTGTAGGAAGCATTGTACAGACAACTTGAGGATTGGAGAACTTGAAAATCTCAAAGTACTTGATAAAGGGTGTGTGAATCCAAAACCTTTTTGGAGGCTTGTGTGGTAAAATTGCAAGTTATCTTCAAAAAGGAAAGAAAAAGGCCTAATTGGCTTGTAGCCCTATTTGGGTTAAGAAGGGTGCACTTTGAAGCACTCGATTGATATATGTTTGTGAATGGTGTATGCAGGGGTTCAAATGGAACCAGTGGAGGTCTTGATGACATATCCTTCCATGGAGCTAATTCCTAAGAGGAATTGAGGCAATTCTTGGAGATTGAGACTAGGAAAGACCTAGTTAGTTTGTGTTGCAGAATGGAGCATTTTTCATCAGTATTATTGGTGTACACTAGGTGAAAGGTTAGGATCTTGTGTCAAGATAACTAAGGAGAGTAGGGTTGAGCATAGAACCCTTATAGGTCACTAAATTGGCCTAAGAGACCCTAGAGGAGAATAGGGTAAAGAGAAATCCTAGGTGTGTTACATCAGAGTGGTGTCAGAGCCCAAAAAGATTTGGGATTGTATATGTTAGAGGTGGAATCTTGTGGCTCCACAGACATGGTAATAAATGTAGATTTCTCTAGGGACATGGATGAGAAAAAGGAGAGGAATAGACTCCTTGAAGAGGCCCTAACAGAGATGAAGCTAAAACTACAAGAAGTAGTGGATGCAAGAGATCAAGGTAGAGAAGGTGAAACAAGTGATAGAGGGAAGCAGAAGGTTAAAGAGGATGATATTATCCTTGAACCAGACCCTGTGATGGAGAAGGAACCATTCTTGAAAGCCATCAAGGCATTGGGTGGTAAATCCTTAGAAGGCATTCCATTATTTAGTGGGAAAATGGACACTGAAACAGTTTTAGAATGGATTGAAGGGATGGAGAATCACTTTGAGTGTGAAGGCATAACAGATGAAAAAAAGGTTAAGGTGGCTAAGTCAAGGCTTAGGGGATCAGCCCTAACATGGTGGAAGTACCTGCTGGATGAAAGAGTCAGACTTGGGAAGCAACCTATAGAAAATTGGAAAGCAATGGTAACTAAGATGAAGGAGACCTTTTTACTAGAAGAATATGAGATACAAATCCATAGAAACAGACAAGGATAGAAGCATAAAGATATGGATGTAGCCTCCTATACAGAGGAATTTCAAAGACTCTATCTTAGGTGAAAGAAACAAGAAGAAGATCCAATCAAAGTGGCTAAGTATCTAGGTGGGTTGAAGTGGAACATCTAAGAATAGATTAGCTTGTGGAACCCCACTACTGTTCAAAGATGTCAATAGCTAGATCTCAAGGTTGAAGAGAAGAATAGGAAGAAGAGTGACTCTAATCTAAAGGGTAGAGGTAGAGGGAGAGACCAAAGAGGATAGAGAGGAGGTTACAAAGGTAGGGGCAGTGAACAAAGAAGCCAAGGTGAAAGTAGATTGACAGAGCAAACCAATGAATCCACGCCAAGAGGTGGTTATGGAAGAGGTAGAGGTAATCAGAGTGGATATAATAGGGGAAGAGGAGGTAGAAGCAACTCCTATTTTGCAAATATGAAGTGCTAAAATTGTGGACAGACTGGTCATCCAGCATATAGGTTTCTTGATAAGCCTACTGCATCCAATAGTGACCAGAGGGTAGCTTATGTTCAAGAAGACACTTCTAGTGTCAGAGCACCTGATGTTGCTCATATAAACTCTGAGATGGGTGAGAATCTGATGTTTAGAAGGGTATTAATCAGGAATCTAGTGAAGGATGATCCTAAGCAAAGGAGGGCATTGTTTAGGATCAGATGTAAGATCCTTGGAAAAGTCTGCAAGGTGATAGTAGACTCTGGATCTACTGATAATATAATATCAGAGGAGGCAGTTACTAAGCTAAAGTTAACCAAGATACCCCATGTGAACCCTTACAAGGTGACTTGGCTTAATAAGGGATAGAGTGTCTTACTAAATGAGAAAACATGGGTAGAGTACTCTATAGCAAGCTACAAGGATAAATTACTTTGTGACATCCTACCAATGGATGCTTGCCACTTGTTGTTAGGAAGACCCTGGAAATATGATAGAGAGGTAGTGTATCATGGAAAGGAGAATTCCATATCCTTTAAGAAGAATGGAAAGAAATTTAAAATACAATCTTTATTGGAGGATGAAGAGCCACAGTCTAAAACTCCTACTATGTTATTCTGCAGTGGAAATGAGTTTGTAAAAGACATCAAGGAAGAGGAAAGTGCAGGGCATGCCACTTTGTTAAAGCCCAAGGAGGAAGAGAAGACAGTTAAGGATATAGTACCCAAGGAGATTCAGAATCTACTGGTCAAATATAGTGATATAGTCAGTGATGGGATTCTTGTAACTTTGCCTCTTAAGAGAGTGATTAGTCATCAAATTGACTTCATACCTGGTGCCTCACTACCAAATAAAGTAGCTTATAAGCTAACCCCTAATCAAAATTTAGAGGTAGCTAGACAAGTCCAAGAATTATTGGATCAAGTCTTGATTAAAAAGAGTATCAGTTCATGTGCAGTCCCTATGATGTTGGCATCAAAGAAGGGTGGAAAGTGGAGATTATGTACTGATTCAAGCACAATTAAAAGAATCACCATAAAATACAGATTCCCAAACCCAAGGATAGAGGATCTTATGGATTGCCTAGGTGGGGCAATGTATTTCACAAAGCTAGATTTGAAAAGTGGTTATCACCAAATCAGGCTGAAGGAGGGAGATGAGTGGAAGACAACATTCAAAACAACTGATGGGTTGTATGAATGGCTTGTGATGCCATTTGGTCTCACCAATGCTCCTAGCACATTCATGGGGCTCATGAATGAAGTGCTTAAGGATTTTACAGGTAAGTTTGTCGTGGTCTATCTTGATGACATATTGATCTATAGCAGAACAAAGGAAGACCACATCAAGCATGTTGAATAAGTGTTGAAGAAGTTGCATGAAGAGAAACTAGCCATTAATTTGGAGAAGTGTGAGTTTCTCAAGAAAGAGCTTATCTATTTGGGATTTTGGTATCCAAGGGATCCTTAAAGATGGACCAAGACAAGGTGTCAGCTATACTGAATTGGCCACCACCTAAATCAGCAATTGAGGTAAGGATTTTCCATGGCCTAGCTTAGTTTTATAGGAAGTTCATTAGGAATTTTAGTGGTATATATGCACCATTATTGGAAACTATTAAGGGTGGAAGTAAGGCAAAGTTTAGATGGAGCTTAGAAGCTAGAAAGTCATTTGAGATGTTGAAAAGGAAATTAGCTACACAACCTGTCCTAACATTGCCTAGTTTTGATAAGTTATTCACTATTGAATGTGATGCAAGTGGATTAGCAGTAGGAGGTGTGTTAAGTCAAGAGGGTAGACCAGTGGCCTTCTTTAGTGAGAAACTGAATGAAGCTAAGAAGAAATACTCTTCTTATGACCTAGAATTATATGCTCTAGTGCAATCATTAAGAAAGTGGAGACACTATATTTTACCTAAGGAATTTGTGGTGTTTACTGACAATCAAGCCCTTAGCTACATTAATACACAAGAGAAGTTGAGTAATAGGCATCTAAAATGGATGGAATATCTCCAAGCCTTTACATTTACCATCAAGCATAAGAAGGGTCAATTGAACAAAGTTGTTGATGCACTGAGTAGGAGACTTTTGATAGTCCAAGAAGTTCAGTTGAACAGTATAGGCATAGAGAGTTTTAAATACCTATAGTAAGCCAATGAAGATTTTGGTGAGGCATATCAAGTGTGCCATGATTTTCAGAACCACTTCCATAGCAAATTCTCTGAGTTCACATTGTAGAATGGACTATTATAAGGAGGAAATCAGTTGTGTGTGCCAAGGGGTTCTATGGGGATGAATCTCATACAAGAAAAGCATAATGGATCTATGAGTGGACACTTTGGTGTAAACAAGACCTTGGAGTTAGTACAAAGGTTTTATCATTGGCCTAAGTTGAAAAAAGATGTTACTAAATATGTAGAACAGTGTGTAGTATGCATGAAGGCAAAGGGAGGTAGCAGAAATGCAGGCTTGTATCAACCCTTACCTATCCCAAACAGACCTTGGGAGTGTGTGAGCATGGACTTCATAGTGGGTCTACCAAAGACTAAGCAAGGCTATGATAGTATATATGTAGTAGTTGACAGATTTAGCAAGATGGGGTATTTCATTCCTTGCAAGACCACTAGTGATGCTAGTCACATAGCTTATCTATTCTTTAAAGAAGTTGTAAGGATTCATGGACTACCCTTAAGCATTGTATTTGATAGGGATGTTAAGTTCATGAGCCATTTTTGGAAAACATTATGGGATAGATTGGGTACAAACTTATCTTTTGGATCAGCATACAATCCTCAGACTGATGGTCAAATGGAGGTGGTCAATAGAGTGTTGGGTAACCTATTGAGGTGACTAACCAAAGAATATGGTCAAACATGGGATGTAGTTATACCTCAGCCAGAGTATGCCTATAATGACAGTAGGAACAGGATGACAGGGAGAAGCCCATTTGAAATAGTTTATGGGATGCATCCTAGGGGAGTTTGTGAGCTTAGGGATCTTGGAGGAAGGGAATACAATAGTGGGCATGCTTAGGACTTCACCCACAGTATGAAGGAGATCTAAGAGTAGGTCAAGAAGACTATACAGGACAGTCGGCAAATGTTGAAGGACAAAGTGGATGAGAAAGGAAATATATCCAATTTCAAGTAGGAGAATATGTTATGGCTCAATTGAACAAGTCAAGAATGCAGAAGGGAATCCCTACTAAGTTGTATATGAACAGGATAGGACCATGCAAATCCCTAGCTAAATATGGGGCTAATGCCTAAAAGATAGACTTACCTTCTGTTTTGAATATCTCTTCTACTTTCAATGTGTAGGACCTAGTTCAGTTTAAAGGTCCATTGAGTAAGATCAATCAACATAATCAAGGCATTCAGAGTGATGTAGACCCTGGTGTGGTGTCTACCAACCAACAATCGACAGCTGAGGGATTTTTGGATTCAAGAGTGAAAAAGACAACTAGACACAAGGTGTATATGGAACACCTTATCAAGTGGAAAGATAGACCTAAATCAGACGCTTTGTGGATTGCAAAATCTGACTTCAAGAAGTTGGGCATTCCTAACTCTTTATTTTCCATAGGAGTGACTTTACTTTCCCTTTGTGGGGGAGTATGGTGCAGGAGCACCTAGGTAAGGCTCCTTGGTGACCTAGGGCTTCTAGAGTTCTTTTGACTTGTAGTGGTTCTAGCCAAACCACTAGTTGAATAATAGGACTAGAGGTGTCATAAGGTGTGTGTTAGGTCTTTACGGAAGGTCTTTTCAAGTTTGTTTGGTCCTTTAAGAGACAAGTGCCAATAAGTTCCCTAATTGCCAATGTTGTGGCAATAGTGTGAATCAAGCACATAACGGTCAAATTTTGAAAGAAAGTGTTTTAGGACCTAAGAAAGGGAGGAATGATCTATCTAAGTCTATTATGATGTGTTCATGTTATTAGAACAAAGTTTAGATTGTATTTCCTAAAATTGTGGAAAGTTGTCAAAATTATCATTGTTGTCATTGACAACATTGACAACACTTATGCAAGAAGAGCATTTTCAATGAAATAGTTATTGTAACAATCTGAAACCATTGGATTAGGGATGGGGATAGGTATAAGAGGCCTTCCTTGACCTATAAGTAAGGTTGGTGAGCATTTTGAATATACATAACTTTCTGTGTGTACATTTTAAGAGCAATTTTAATGAGTTTTCTTGATTACAGTAGTTAGATGGAGTAGATCTTAGTCTATAGCCACTGATTAATGTAGAGTAGATTATTTTGAGATTCTATGTGGAGCTCTTTTTTGAAGTTGTATTGTTTGTGTTGGATTATTCAAATTCTTTGTGTTTTGCCCTATTGCTGGTCTGAACCAGGCAAGTTGGACAAATGGGGTCTTAAGTCAACTTTCCATCATAGATTCTATACGGCTCTTAGCATGGGTGAGGAGACTCCATTTACATTATTTGTATAGAAGGAGGGGCCCAAGAAAGTAGTTTTGTTTTTTTTGCAATAATTCCCTAGGCGAGCATGTTGTGCATGGCTAGGAACTGAGAAACATTGCAAGAGATGCAATGAGGGTTGAATGCATTGGTGGCTTCAACCAAAGCTCATGGAGGGATAGAGTAATGTGTGAAAGACCCCCAATTCAAAGGAGAATGTTGGAGGAGTTGTTTGGTGTGTTGAAAGAACACTCTTGTGTTCAGACTGTCAATAAGACCTAAAACCCTAATTTTTAGGCATGATTGTAGGAAGGGTTGTACAGACAACTTAAGGATTGGAGAACTTGAAAATCTCAAAGTACTTTATAAAGGGTGTGTGAATACTAAACCTTTTTGGAGGCTTGTGTGGGAAATTTGCAAGTTATCTTCAAAAAGGCAAGAAAATAGCCTAATTGGCTTGTAGCCCTATTTGGGTTGAGAAGGGTGCACTTTGAAGCACTTGATTGATATATGTTTTTGAATGGTGTATGCAGGGGTTCAAATGGAACCAGTGGAGGTCTTGATGACCTATCCTTCCATGGAGCTAAGTCCTAAGAGGAATTGAGGCAATTCTTGGATATTGAGACTAGGAAAGACCTAGTTAGTTTGTGTTGCAGAATGGAGCATTTTTTATCAGTACTATTTATGTACAATAGGTGAAAGGTTGGGATCTTGTGTCAAGATACCTATAGAAATTAGGGTTCAGAATAGAACCCTACTAGGTCACTAAATTTGCCTAAGAGATCCTAGAGGAGAATAGGGTAAAGATAAAGCCTAGGTGTGTTACATCAGAGTGGTATCAGAGCCCCAAAAGATTCAGGATTGTATATGTCAGAGGTGGAATCTTGTGGCTCCACAGACATGGTAACAAATTTAGAGTTGTCTAGGGACATGGATGAGAAAAAGGAGAGGAATAGACTCCTTGAAGAGGCCCTAGCAGAGATGAAGCTAAAACTACAAGTAGTGGATGCAAGAGATCAAGGTAGAGAAGGTGAAACAAGTGATAGAGGGAAGCAGATGGTTAAAGAGGATGATATTATCCCTAAACATGACTCTATGATGGAGTAGGAACCATTCTTGAAAGCCATCAAGGCATTGGGTGGTAAATCCTTAGAAGGCATTCCATTGTTTAGTGGGAAAATGGACACTGAAATAGTGTTAGAATGGACTGAAGGGATGGAGAATCACTCTGAGTGTGAAGGCATACCAGATGCACAAAAGGTTAAGGTGGCTAAGTCAAGGCTTAGGGGATCAGCCCTAACATGGTGGAAGTACCTATAGGATGAAAGAGTCAGACTTGGGAAGCAACCTGTAGCAAATTGGAAAGCAATGGTAACTAAGATGAAGGTGAAATTTTTACCAGAAGACTATGAGATACAACTCCATAGAAAGAGACAAGGATTGAAGAAAAAAGATATGGATGTAGCCTCCTATATAGAGGAATTTCAAAGGCTCTATCTTAGGTCAAAGAAACAAGAAGAAGATCCAATTAGAGTGGCTAGGTATCTTGGTGGGTTGAAGTGGAACATCTAAGAAGTCATTAGCTTGTGGACCCCCACTACTGTTAAGAGCTGTCAACAGCTAGCTCTCAAGGTTGAAGAGAAGAATAGGAAGAAGAGTGACTCTAATCTGAAGGGTACAGGTAGAGGGAGAGACCAAAGAGGATAGAGAGGAGGTTACCAAGGTAGGGGCAGTGAACAAAGAAGCCAAGGTGAAAGCAGACAAACAGAGCACACCAATGAATCCACACCAAGAGGTGGTTATGGTAGAGGTAGAGGTAATCAGAGTCGATCCAATAGGGGAAGAGGAGGTAGAAGCAACTCCTATTTTGAAAATATAAAGTGCTAAAATTGTGGACAGACTGGTCATCCAACATATAGGTTTCCTGATAAGCCTATTGCATCCAATAGTGACAAGGGGGTAGCTTATGTTCAAGAAGACACTTCTAGTGTCAAATCACCTGATGTTGATCATATAGACTCTGAGATGGGTGAGAATCTAATGTTTTGAAGGGTATTAATTAGGAAGCCAGTGAAGGATGAGCCTAAGCAAAGGAGGGCATCGTTTAGGATCAGATGTAAGATCCTTGGAAAAGTCTGCAAGGTGATAGTAGACTCTGGATCTACTGATAATATAATATCAGAGGAGGTAGTTACTAAGCTGAAATTAACCAAGATACCCCATGTGAACC
>MU223738.1:760038-788117 GCA_018584345.1 Thuja plicata
ACTCTGGATCTACTGATAATATAATATCAGAGGAGGTAGTTACTAAGCTGAAATTAACCAAGATACCCCATGTGAACCCTTACAAGGTGACTTGGCTTAATAAGGGATAGAGTGTGTTAGTAAATGAGAAAACATGGGTAGAGTTCTCTATAGCAGGCTCCAAGGATAAATTACTTTGTGACATACTACCAATGGATGCTTGCCACTTATTGTTAGGAAGACCCTGGAAATATGATAGAGAGGTAGTGTATCATGGAAAGGAGAATTCCATATCCTTTAAGAAGAATGGAAAGACATTTAAAATACAATCTTTATTGGAGGATGAAGAGCCACAGTCTAAGACTCCTACTATGTTATTCTACAGTGGAAAGGAGTTTGTAAAAGACATCAAGGAAGAGGAAAGTGCAGGGTATGCCATTTTTTTAAAGCCCAAGGAGGAAGAGAAGATAGTTAAGGATATAGTACCCAAGGAGATTCAGACTCTATTGGACACCTACAGTGATATATTCAATGATGGGACTCCTACAACTTTGCCTCCTAAGAGAGTGATTAGTCATCAAATTGACTTCATACCTGGTGCATCATTACCAAATAAAGTAGCTTATAAGCTAACAGCTGATCAAAATTTAGAGGTAGCTACACAAGTCCAAGAATTATTGGATCAAGGCTTGATTATTAAGAGTATCAGTGCATGTGCAGTCCCTATGGTGTTGGCATCAAAGAAGGGTGGAAAGTGGAGATTATGTATTGATTCAAGTGTAATTAATAGAATCACCATAAAATACAGATTCCCAATCCCAAGGATAGAGGATCTTATGGATTGCCTAGGTTGGGAAATGTATTTCACAAAGCTAGATTTGAAAAGTGGTTATCACCAAATCAGGGTGAAGGAGGGAGATGAGTGGAAGACAACATTCAAAACAATTGATGGGTTGTATGAATGGCTTGTGATGCCATTTGGTCTCACTAATGCTCCTAGCACATTCATGAGGCTCATGAATGAAGTGCTTAAGGATTTCATAGGTAAGTTTGTGGTGGTCTATCTTGATGACATATTGATCTATAGCAGAATAAAGGAAGACCAGATCAAGCATGTTGAATCAATGTTTTAGAAGTTGCATGAAGAGAAACTAGCCATTAATTTTGAGAAGTGTGAGCTTCTCAAGCAAGAGCTTGTCTGTTTGGGATTTGTGGTATCCAAGGGATCCCTAAATATGGACCAAGACAAGGTGTCAGCTATACTAAATTAGTCGCCACCTACATCAAAAACTAAGGAAAGGAGTTTACATGGCCTAGCTCAATTTTATAGGAAGTTCATTAGGAATTTCAGTGGTATATGTGCACCATTATTGGAAACTATTAAGGGTGGAAGTAAGGCTAAGTTTAGATGGAGCTTAGAAGCTGGAAAGTCATTTGAGATGTTGAAAAGGCAAGTAGCTACACAACCTGTCCTAACATTGCCTATTTTTGATAAGTTATTCACTATTGAATGTGATGCAAGTGGATTAGCATTAGGAGGTGTGTTAAGTCAAGAGGGCAGACCAGTGGCCTTCTTTAGTGAGAAGCTGAATGAAGCTAATAAGAAATACTCTCCTTATGACCTAGAATTATATGCTCTAGTGCAATCATTATGAAAGTGGAGACACTATCTTTTACCTAAGGAATTTGTGGTGTTTACTGACAATCAGGCCTTTAGCTACATTAATACACAAGAGAAGTTGAGTAATAGGCATCTAAAATGGATGGAATATCTCCAAGCATTTACATTTACCATCAAGCATAAGAAGGGTCACTTGAACAAAGTTGCTAATGCACTGAGTAGGAGACTTTTGATAGTCCAAGAAGTTTAGTTGAAAAGTATAGGCATAGAGAGTTTTAAAGACCTCTATCAATCAAATGAAGATTTTGGTGAGGCATATCAAGTTTGCCATGATTTTTAGAACCACTTCCATAGAAAATTCTCTGAGTTCACATTGTAGAATGGACTATTATTCAAAGGAAATTAGTTGTGTGTGCCAAGGGGTTCTATGAGGATGAATCTCATACCAGAAAAGCATAATGGATCTATGAGTGGACACTTTGGTGTAAACAAGACCTTGGAATTAGTACAAAGGTTTTATCATTGTCCTAAGTTGACAAAAGATGTTACTAAATATGTGGAATAGTTTGTAGTATGCATGAAGGCAAAGGTAGGTAGCAGCAATGCAGGCTTGTATCAACCCTTACCTATCCCAAACAGACCTTGGGAGTGTGTGAGCATGGACTTCATATTGGGTCTACAAAAGACTAAGCAACGCTATGATAGTATATATGTAGTAGTTGACAGATTTAGAAAGATGGGGCATTTCATCCCATGCAAGACCACTAGTGATGCTAGACACATAGCTTTTCTATTCTTTAAAGAAGTTGTAAGGATTCATGGACTACCCTTAAGCATTGTATCTGATAGGGATGTTAAGTTCATGAGCCATTTTTGGAAAACATTATGGGATAGATTGGGTACAAACTTATCTTTTGGATCAGCATACCATCCTTAGATTGATGGTCAAATGAAGGTGGTCAATAGGGTGTTGGGTAACCTATTGAGGTGACTAACCAAAGAATATGGTTAGACATGGGGTGTAGTCATACCTCAGGTAGAGTATGCCTATAATGACAGTAGGAACAAGATGATAGGGAGAAGCCCATTTGAAATAGTTTATGGGATGCATCCTAGGGGATTTTGTGAGCTTAGGGATCTTGGAGGAAGGGAATACAATAGTGGGCATGCTTAGGACTTCACCCACAGTATGAAGGAGATCCAAGAGTAGGTCAAGAAGACTATATAGGACAGTCGGCAAAATTTGAAGGACAAAGTGGATGAGAAGAGGAAAGATATCCAATTTCAAGTAGGAGACTATGTTATGGTTCATTTGAAAAAGTCAAGAATGTAGAAGGGATTCCCTAAAAATTTGTAGATGAAGAGGATAGGACCATGAAAATTCCTAGCTAAATATGGGGCTAATGCCTACAAGATAGACTTACCTTCTTATTTCAATATCTCTTCTACTTTCAATGTGCAGGACCTAGTTTAGTTTAAAGGTCCATTGACTGATATCAGTCAACATAATCAAGGCATTCAAAGTTTTTTAGACCCTGGTGTGGTGCCTACCAAACAACAATTGATAGCTGGGGGAGTTTTGGATTCAAGAGTGCAAAAGACAACTAGACACAAGGTGTATATGGAACACCTTATCAAGTGGAAAGATAGACCTGAATCAGAGGCTTCGTGGATTGTAGAATCTAACTTCAAGAAGCTGGGAATTCCTGACTCTTTATTGTCTATAGGAGTGACTTGACTTTCCCTTTGTGGGGGAGTATGGTGCAGGAGCACCTAGGTAAGGCTCCTTGGTGACCTAGGGCTTCTAGAGTTCTTTTGGCTTGTAGTGGTTCTAGCCAAACAACTAGTTGAATAATAGGACTATAGGTGTCCTAAGGTGTGTGTTAGGTCTTTAGGGAAGGTCTTTTCAATCTTTTTTGGTCCTTTAAGAGACAAGTGCCAATTTGGACCCTAATTGCCAATGTTGTGCCAATGGTGTGAATCAAGCACATAAGGGTCAAATTTAGAAAGAAAGTGTTTTAGGACCTAAGAAAGGTAGGAATGATCTATCTAAGTCTATTATCATGTGTTCATGGTCTTAGAGCAAATTTTAGAGTGTATTTCCTAAAATTGTGGAAAGTTGTCAAAATTGTCAATGTTGTCATTGACAACAATTATGCAAGAAGAGCATTTTCGATGAAATGGTTATTTTAACTATCTGAAACCATCAGATTAGGGATGGAGACGAGTATAAGAGGCCTTCCTCAACCTATAAGAAAGGTTGGTGAACATTTTGAATATACATAACTTTCTGTGTGTGCATTTTCAGAGCAATTTTAGTGAGTTTTCTTGATTACAGTAGTTAGATGGATTAGATCTCAGTCTGTAGCCACTGATTAATGTAGAGTAGGTTATTTTTAGATTTTGTGTGGAGTTATTTTGTGAAGTTGTAGTGTTTGTGTTGGATTAGTTATATTCTTTGTGTTTTGCCCTGTCGCTGGTCTGAACCAGGTAGGTTGGACAAATGGGGTCTTAACTCAACTTGCCACCATAGATTTTGTATAGGCTCTTAGCATGGGTGAGGAAACTCCATGTACATTATTTGTACAAAAGGAGGGGCCCAAGAAATTAGTCTTGCTATTTTTTCAATGATACCCTTGATGACATTATTTTTCCATTAGTATACTCAGAGAAAAACACTGACAAAGCATTACCGGCAGACAGCAAGCATTACCGACAAACCACAAGCAGTACCAGTGAAATGCAAGCATACCCAATAGAACAAAGATTTTGAGAAAAAGCTAAGTATAGAATCGACAAGCATCACCGACAAACACAAGCATCACCAGTGACATAGTTTGTTAGAACAAACCTGATAGGAACAGACAAGCATACCTAATGACATGTTCAAGAAAGGAACACCGACGACCAAGAACACCGACAGTCAGAACCGACAGTCAGAAAAGCTGCAAATTGTGGATCTAATTTTTACACGGTGGATAAAGCAAAGTTATTCTATTTATAGAATTGTTATTTGTTTTTTATGGTCATGCAAGATTTATGTAAATGCTTTAAAGCATCCTCACGGATCTAAAGCATATCTAACTAAAGATCAAGGTCAAGTTGTATACCTTGGATCTAGAGTTAACTTGTGATGCATGAATCAAGAATTGAACCTAAATTAGTATAAATAGATGTTCAAACTCAATTGTGAATGATGAATTCTTTATCATTGATAGCCACGAAGAGCATCTAAGGAGCAGAAGGCAGAATTCATGCAAAGTTCATAAATAGAATACATCAGTTGTAAAGAACACACAGAGGCTACCAACAAACAGATAAAGGTATTATTCAATCATGGAAGGATGATTAATTATATGTATGAAGCTTTATAAGATCTGTTATCAGAAATTAAATATTTCATATATCATCAGATCAAAGACTTATGTAGTTGCATTCTAACAAGTGCATCACATCTAAAATCCTTTTGTAGAAGGTGGTCTTAATTGTTATTTCCAAATCTCTTAACAGAGTGCACACTTAATAGTGTTGCTAAAGCTTCAAATGAAGTAGATCTTAATAGCTCTCCACTATAATACTCCTAACACGATAGGTCATCAGAAGTGACCAATTGTAAGCCTTAACCAACCCCTTCTTATCTACAGATAGTGAAGTTTTGTGGGTAACAATCCCCACCACAGTTTTTACTTCCTAACAGGAGTTTTCTGTGATATCATATCTTGTGTTATGTGTTATCTATTTTCATGAATGTTTCTGTTATGGTTACATACTAAAAGAACTTAAGATAAAGATTACATATGCATAAAGAAAGATGAACAGTTAGATAAGATAATTTACAAATTGATGATCAAGGGTTAATGGGCTAACCAATAAAATTTTTAGAGGTATTGATTCACCCCTCCCCTCTAAGTACATCATCTCAATATAATTCCAACAGCCCTAGGCGAGCCTGTTGTGCATGGCTAGGGACTGAGAAACATTGCAAGAGATGCAAGGAGGGTTGAATGAATTGGTGGCTTCAACCAAAGCTCATGGAGGGATAGAGTAATGTTTGAAAGACCCCCAATTCAAAGGAGAAGGTTGGAGGAGTTGTTTGGTGTGTTGAAAGAACACTCTTGTGTTCAGACTGTCAATAAGCCCTAAAACCCTAATTTTTAGGCATGATTATAGGAAGGGTTGTACGGACAACTTGAGGATTGGAGAACTTGAAAATCTCAAAGTACTTGATAAAGGGTGTGTGAATACTAAACCTTTTTGGAGGCTTGTGTGGTAAAATTGCAAGTTATCTTCAAAAAGGCAAGAAAAAGGCCTAATTGGCTTGTAGCCCTATTTGGGTTGAGAAGGGTGCACTTTGAAGCACTCGATTGATATATGTTTGTGAATGGTGTATGCAGGGGTTCAAATGGAACTAGTGGAGGTCTTGATGACCTATCCTTCCATGGACCTAAGTCCTAAGAGGAATTGAGGCAATTCTTGGAGATTGAGACTAGGAAAGACCTAGTTAGTTTGTGTTGCAGAATGGAGCATTTTTTATTAGTACTATTGGTGTACACTAGGTGAAAGGTTAGGATCTTGTGTCAAGATATCTAAGGAGAGTAGGGTTGAGCATAGAACCCTTATAGGTCACTAAATTGGCCTAAGAGACCCTAGAGGAGAATAGGGAAAAGAGCAAGCCTAGGTGTGTTACATCACTTTGTCCAGGTCCTTCAAAGGAATCAAAGTATACTTATGTCCATCTTTTAGGATAGTAAACAAATTAATTTTACAGTCATGAATAGCCTCTCTATCATACTGCCAAGGTCTCCCAAGTAAAACATGACAAGAACTCATCTCCACAATGTCACATAATGCTTCATCTCTAGAAGTACCAATGTGAAAACTTACCATGCACTGCTCTTTCACTTCTACTGCATGACCTTGTAACCAACTTATCCTATAAGGAAAAGGATTCCTCAACCTTTCAAACCAAGTTTCTGAACCATCTCCTCAACAACTAGGTTTTCATTACTTCCTCCATCAACAATCACCTTACAACATTTACCACCAGACTTGCACACAGTCCTAAACAAGTTCTTCCTCTGTCAAGAATTAGCTATCTTCGAGGGCAGCAAAGTTCTCCTAAGAAAGAGAGTCACACCTTCCACCTTAGGTTCATTCTCAGAAACCTCATTCACCACAACATTTTGTTGACTACCAACCTTCTTATCTACATGGGGACATTTAAATGACTGATGTCCTTCTTCACCATAGTTATAACAAGTACCTCTGAATACACCGCTACCTGTTCTTCTCCTTGGTTCAACAGGTTTTAATTCATCTTCAACTTTTGGTTTATCTTTCACCAACTATTCTTTCTTCTCTTTCCCTTAGGAATTACCATGAGGTCTTATCTTCAACCTATCTTCTTCCTTCAATGCATATTGATAAGCATCCTTTACTGATTCAATCTTCAACATACCAATCTCATCCTGGATATTGAATCTCTGACCATTCATATACCTCACCACCTTTTATTTAGAAATTTCTCTATGCCCATACTGAATAGTCAACTTGTAGAACTCCTCAGTATAATCTTTGATAGTCATCTCCTTCTGTTTCAGATTCTACAACTTCTTAAACAACTCAAGTTCATAATCAGTAGGAACTAACTTAGCCTTTAGCTTTGTCACCATCAATCTCCACCGATTGATCTTCATCTCACCTTATTCTTCTTTGTCCCTCTGTAACTCTTTCCACCATAAAGAGGCATGTCCTTTCAACTTAGTTTGTGCCAATCTCACTCTAAGAAGATATTAAATATTTTCCAACTCAAAGTAGTCTTCTAAATCACTGATCCAATCAATCAAATCCTTAGGTCTCAATGTACCTGAAAAATTGGACACCTCCATTCGGTAACTTGTACTCAACCAAGCTCTAGATCTCTACAGCTGATCATATCTATCTCCCCCATATCTCTCCATCTGATCAGCTATGTCATCTCCACTAGATCCAGTAGCTTCATTATAACCATCATATGTTCTTGAACCTCTCTATAAATCAACATTTTTGATACCTTCTATGATTTCATTCTTCATTGCCACCATCTCAGATCTAAATCTTTATGTTATCCTCACTTCCACCTCCTCAAAAAGATCTGGAATCACCCTAGGGTCCAATCTTCTTGGAGGCATCTCTCCAGATCTTAGAAAACCCTAAGCTCCATAAGAAATGAACTAGCTCTGATACCATTTGATGTAGTCAAACTTGGAGGATCCAATAAAGGACTATCCAAACTTGTAGCCAACAACAAGACAACAGCAGAAACTCAACAACACAGAGATATAACAACTTATATCAATTCATATTCATTTTCAGATTCAATTACATGCAACATGTCAAGCTGTAAGGCCTTCCCAGTTAGGGCCAAAACAATAAAAGCACCAACAAGATCTCATAGGATACAATATTCCCAGTATACTCTATAGCTAAGTGTAATAAAACCAGATCTAAACTTGTGCTTGCAAGCCTTCAATCAATCTACAAATGCCTATCCACCCACTTACAACCATCTGCAACAACTTACAGTCTTTCCATCTATCTCCTCCCATCTCTCCCTCTAAACATCAACCTAAACTCTCTTTTATACAATCTTGCCACAAGTTGGCATTACAAATGAAATAACATAATAAAACACAAGTTGACATCAAGAACACACAACCAACGTGTTATCCATCAGTCGGCCTCCAACAGTCATAAAATATGCATAGGAGAGTGAACCAAACAAGATATAGGTCCTCACAACTCCTATACATTACCATAAATTAAATGCACCAGTCGTCCAGCCCAACAGATAGCACAAACATGTTGATAATCAAGAACACCAAAAATAGACCACTCGGTGAGAGGCACAACCAAGCCGAGCCCCACCGAATAGACACCACCGAGAAACAACACAAAACACCTACTTGGTAACCAAGACCGAGAAACCAGTCACCAAGACTGAGCCACAAGCAACTAAGCCAACAGGTAACCAAGCACTCCAACAAGGAACTCCATGGTAGTTACCGACCAGATTACTGAGCTCCCGCTCCCGAGAAAAAAATCAAAATCAAACCAAAAACATGTTTTTGGTGACACGGGATTGCTAACTACCCTAGTATGCTCCTACATCATACATTAATATATGTAAGGTGCAAAATGTATATATTTTAATGAGTCCTTTATATCATTGCATGTGTTATTCCTTCATTGTATAGCACAATAGAAAGGATGCGAGAGAAAGTGGAGAAGCATTGTCTGAGCTTGTTCAAGACCCTTGATAGCAATTAGAGACTCAACAATACAATTCAACATACTTATTCTTCAATGATGATTCCCCATCTAAATTTGTAAAATGAATTCAAGTTACTACTGAGTGTAACCTCCAATATTTAGTACCAATGGTAATTAACTTCTAGAATCAATTTTAGATTAGATATTCAAAAATCGAATACTAGGTAGACCTTCAAATCTTCCTCACCAAATCCTAAAACAATCTTTCATGATGCCATGAAGAATAAACAAAATCTTACATATGAATTTTGTTGATTTACCATTCCAACATTTTTTCCTTTTACACTTGCCATGACATATCTCTCTCCACCATGAGGGTATGGAAGAGCCAACCAGTTTTGTTTATCCCTTTTGGAATGAGGATCGATTCCCATATATATTCTCCTGGATGTATGGATCGTAATGATTTAGCCATGAGGCAACACAACCTTAGCTCACACGTATTTGTAATCAATAATTTTATAATGAGATCATCTTCTCTACCTTAGCCGTCGACTTCTAATGATTGTGTTTTAGGATTCTACACATTTCATATTATTAACATAAGTGTTCAAAAGGATTTATTTATTAGTAACATATTAATATAATAATATTTTTACTAATAAATTTGTTTGAAATATATTTTCATTTATTAACTTATTTGTTTATTTAATAGTTAATGCATTCAATTAATTATTCATTTATAAATTTTAATAATTATTTATTTAATAATCAATATATATTTAATTACTATATTTAATTATCTACTTAATTATTTATTTAATAACTAGCATTGATTAATATGATTGATTAATGTATATCAGCAAGTAAATAATAATATTTAATGCATTATATATATTATATCAATTATTTATTTATTTGATTATTACATTATTTATTATAATTTATTAATTTATATATTTGTGTATTATTTATTAATTATTATTTTATTCACTATAATTTATTATTATTTGTCTATTTTATGTTTTAATCATTATTAATTCTTAAATCCTTATTATTCAATAATTACTTATTATTAAATCTGAGTTTGACATGGGGACATTACATATAATGTATTTGTGACCATTTGAAGAGGGAGAACTAATTATCTCAATCAAATCAAAACCCTATTGATAAAAGGGACAAGATGTGGTCAATAGATGTAGCTCATGTGTTGGCACACGTATCAGGTTTCCATGGTATTGGCACTTTTGGCAAATCTTCACAAAGTGGCATGCATCTTTTTCCATTGTTGGCCAAAATACCCCATCCTAATGAGTTTCTTCGCTAAGGTAAACCTACTCGAGTGTGACCCACAAATACCCTCGTGAACATCTTGTAAGGCAATTTTCTATTCCTCACCCTCTAAACATCTAATGGAGTTGGGCTACCCATTGTTTTGACTGATCCCAATGTTCTTTTGAATGCTTTCATGACTACATCCATGTTGTGTTCAACCTTTCTGTCATTCCAAATGTAAGTAGCATTGATGCACTTTACGTCATTTGTTATTATGTTTCTCAGCTTCTACAAGTCTTTCTCTATTTTCTCGACTTCTGATATTGTTGCCTTGAATACACCATTTTTCCAGTCTATATTCTTCTTCAAGGCAAAGAATAAACATTCATCAACTAATTTCAAAGGCTTTTCTGAGAGAAACTTGGGGACTCCATACTTCTTTATCTCTTGAATCTGCATGCATACAACTGTCCACTTTGATTCATTAGTTTCCCACACCCGAGCCTGAGTCTAAAATTCACCTATCCAGATATCAATATCATCAAACACTACCTTGGACTCTCGAATGAACTTACTCCCTTCCTTGAGCACCCCATTGACCCATTCATCAAAGGAAACTACCAATGCCTTCACTCTCTGAAATTGATTTAACAACTTTTGACTCGTAGGCAAAGTAGGATCGAATGCTTAAGGATCTTGAGCCAAGGGCTGGTTTCCAATCTTGCTGAAAGCATCAATGTATTCAGCCATGGTTTTAATGATCCACTTCAATTCCTTTTTATCCTTACTGTCCTTCCACGAGCGAGATAACATGTGCTTGACTGACACCTCAAAGTGATATTTTTTAGACTCTATTCATGACTCCCAAATCAACCTTAACCACCTCAAAATAATCAACAGTGGGATCGTAAACTTCTTCTCTAACCTTGGGTATGGAAACTTCAGCGACCCATCTATGAGTCTTCTAATCAACATCTAACCTGACAGTAGTTTTTAACTTCTTAATCTTAGGTTTTTTTGTCATTTACTTGTTGACCATGTCTCCTATGGGTATGGAGACAGGAACTATACTATGCTTCTTGTTCACTAATGTTGTCAGTCATTGTGGGGTGGTGTTTGCTACAACTTTAACACTGGTGGACTTTGTGGGGTTGTACATAACCTCCAAGTTTGAACCATCTAAATCAAGTATGTCATCCTTTTGTTACTCATAGTCCATAGTTGGCAAGATAAAGTTTTGATCCTTTTCCTTCTCTAGTTTGACATAAACCACCTCGTCGCTAGCCATTTCCTTTTGCTTTCTAGCTTTAGTTCTGGATCTAGTCACTGTATGGAAGACTATCATATGTATTGTAGAGATTATGCGATGGATTGACTTCTTGGGTTTGGGTTTGCTACTGTTAATTGCTCAAATATTGCATGGATCAAATAGTTATTGGAAGGTATGCATATGAAAATTCTTGAACCAGTAATTATCTATTGTGATAATACCAGTGCAATAAGCATCTCCAAGAAGCCAGTCATGCATGCTAGAACAAATCATATTTCCATCAAGTATCAATACTTGAGAGAACAAGTTCAAGAAAAGGAGGTGATACTTGAGTATGTGCAATCAAAGGAACAATTAGCTAATATCTTCACCAAGCCACTACCCAAGGATGCATTTGAGTACTTGAGAAAGAGACTAGAGGTCAGACCCTTGTCTACTAGTCAGTAAGATGACTAGAAGGCTGCATCGGCCTACATATTATTAGAAAATCATTCATGTTGATGCAAGAAAAGGAATGGACTTTAAAGATACATCTATACAAAGCAAGGTATTTATCTACATCGAGCACCAGAGTTATATTGCTGATGGATTGGGAAATTCAAGGAATATATTTTGGATAGAAAGGATTGTTTGACATTACTGTCAAATATTTGTTTGGCATTGCTGTCAAAGGGAGAGATTATATCCATTATCGCATTAGGGAGAGATTATATCCATCACATTATCCAAAGGGAGAGATGTAACCAGAAAGGGAGAGTACATACAAAGGGAGAGATTTATGACAAGAAAGAATAGTCAAAGGGAGAGAGTTTGACAGAAGGAGAGAACACATCACATTAGAAAGAAGAAAGATTCTACATCCATCCAGTGAAGGGATTGAAGACAGAAAGAAAGCTGCAAGAATCAAATCTAAGCTATAAGAGCTTACCGAGGACCAGATATTTGTATCAGTTATAGTACATAAGATTGGTAGTTTGATGAAATTCAACTGTTATATTTCATATTCTATTAGTAATAATATAGTGTGATAATGTAGTGTGTTGCCATCAATGCCAAAGGGAGGGATTGATGAACTATAACTGATTGAATGTTTAAAGATGTTAAGTTGATGATCTTGCAAGACATTAAATTAATTAATGTATTATATTGTCAGTTATGTCAACTTGATATAATCTATATGGTCATGTATATACTACTAAAGACTTGAAAGAACCAATGAATCAAAGGCTATGCTATCAGTAATGCATAAAAGTTAAGTATTCACAAAGTGACTATATACACTGATGGAGTGCACACTGACAGAAAGAGTAAACCAAAAGAGAAAATTCACAGTGTTACCCAATGAGCAAAAGTACAATATTATCGATGAGCAAAGTCATAGTGTTACCTAAGAGCAAAGCACAGTGTAACCCGATGGACAAAATTACAGTGTTGCTCGGATGATAAGACAAGGGCGGAGATCTTGAAGACAACTGAAGTCACACCAATGGAACAGTTAGTTATCACCGATGACTAACTGAAGTATTGACCGATAGAACAAAGAGTTTAGAAATGACAAAATGCTTAGCTATCAAGAGCTAAATATAGACTTAACTAGTACTTATCATTGTTTTAATTGACAAGATAAAGCTAGAGATAACTAAAGGTTTTAAAGCTAATTTGTGCATTTGGCAAGAAGATCTCTACGAGATAAAACTGGAGCTTTTCTTTAAATCTAAGTGGCGAGAATTGTGGATCACGCCAAGATCAAGAAAGACAAGAAATGGTGAAATCGTGTCTATTTAAGAGACAAGCTTATTCAATATGAATAAGGGGAGTGACAAGAAAATAGATGTTGAAGAGATTCTAAGGGAGAAGAAAGTCTTCATTTAGACATGATCAACAAGCTGAGGAAAGAGCTAAATTCTGCAGACACTGATGAATAGTGAAACAACATCACAGAGTAGAACAGTGTGGAGAAAAGGTATTGAATTGATTATATTGATCAGAGAGGTAATGCACTTACAATAGATCTGAAAATCTGTAATTCAAGTTGTATGTGTGAACAGATCACTTTATTATTTCAGTTTAACCATTGAAGCATCAAGTCTCTTAATCGAGCAGGACTTAAAAGTCTTTTCTAATTGAGATACATCCTAAGGAGTATCAAAAAGATTGATCATACAAAGTAGCATTGGATATGATCGATACCTATTGACAGGCCAAGTGAGTGTTTGATCAAGGATGGTAGCATTAGATGCCAGATACTAAGTGACAAACTATTATTTAAATCATCTAACAAGGCCACACCTAAGAGTATGTTTGTAACCTTTAACAGGGTTGGCTCTTCACTGAGCTCACTTTAGAAGAATGAAAATTTGGGGTACCGGTCCCAATGGTTTATCCCTTAACAGGTTTCCACGTTAAAAATCCATGTGTTATGTGTTTATGAGTCATTGCTTTATTGTTTTGCATTTCACATAAGTTATCTGGATTGACCGGTATACACAAGTTATTTACTGTGTTTTGATAAATAGAAAGACTGCTTATTGGTAAACATATAGTAGAAGGTTTTACAAAGCATTCTGAAAAGTAGAAATTTAATATAAGTATTTGGAGGCATTCATCTTATAGGACTAAATATAACTAGAGGTATTAATTTGCGGTACTAAGTTTGAAGGGTTGATTTAAGGATTAATATTTGAGGCCACTGATTCAACCCCCCCCCCCCCTCTCAGTTCTTGAAATTAACAATTGTTCATAATGTCTAACATTAACCTTTTTAAAGAATGATGGTATAGGAAATCTTACTATTAATCACTGTATTACTCGTTTATGTTGAAAGACTCTAATTTTATGTTTTTACAGTATGGAAACAGTATGGCAATTAATAATTGTCACATCACTTCTACCACCTTGACAAATCATAATTATTGTAATACCACAAGCTAACCCATTTTTAATCATTCCATAAAGTATGTAACACATCTCGGGGAAATCAAAACTTGATGAGACATATTACTTCACTTTTACATCAAATCGTGATCCACTACGAACTCTTTTGAAACTCCTTGAATGTTTATGAACCTTGGTTTGAAGTGGTTCATGGGAGTTCAGATTCTCCTTTTGCATACTTGGGATCTTAAATATCTATGCCGGTGTTCAAGTGATAATAATACTTGGTGGGCCAGCCATTACCATCATGTTGAGTTCCTTTGAAACCCTCTGAACCCACTCGAACTCTGTGAGATTACACTTCTCCTCAAGGGAACAACTTCTACCAATGGAAATCCACTTGGGATCAACTTCATTACCAATATTTATCTTGTCACACCCTCCTTGCTCTTTCTTACTAGGTACTACTCCTATTTTAAGACTTTCATCTTCCCATGAGAATAATCATTCTAGTAAAACTAATCCCTTTGGGATTTTGTTACCCTTTAACTGAATTATGTCATTGTCATCTTCTATTCCCAGATCTGGACAGAATTCTTTGCATGCATTTCCTAACCCTTCAAAGTACGAGGTTGCAAATGCCTGGGAGTTGGACATAAATTTATTAATCTGGGAATCTCCTTCGAACACCTTCCAATGCTCAACATTATCGGGTACACTTGGCCTATAGATAGTTTCAACCCGATAGGTATCTTTCTTAAAATATGGATGGGGAAATAATATAGACACAGAGATAGTTAGAGAATCGGCTCTATAATTCAGACTCCTTGGGATTGCTTCTATTGAGAATGCATAAAAATATTCTAACTCATCCCACACTTTGTTGCAATAATGTTCGGTCATTCATTCTTCACTGCAAACACACCTCTGACTTGATTCACAATTAAATCTTTATCTCCTTTTGCAACAAGTGTTTTAATGCCTCTCATTTTGGTTTCTTGCAATCCCAGAAGTAAGGCTTTGTACTCAGCAGAATTATTGGTATTCTTGAAATCAAGCTTATAATAATGAGTATGTTCACCCTGAAGTGATGTTAAGAATACTCCTACTCCAGACCCATATTTTGAGCAACTTCCATCGAATTCCATATTCCATAGAACATATTCCATCCTAGGTGATTCAATAAGTTCTTTCTACTCATCATGTAGAATAAGGTAGTTTCCAAATTGACACTCTTCAAACAAAATCCAAGCTTTAGGATTATCTGAAGGAAAAATAGTATATTTATTTTTAGCTTCTGGTTCTATCTTAACCTTTTTCCAACCAACAGGGATCACTGCCTCTAACCAGTCCATTTTTATTTCACCTCCCAACTCTTTACAAAAAATCTTGCTAAGAAGCGTTCCATAACTAGCTGGTATGTATGCTACCAAGATTGTCATCTTAAGCCTCTTATCTGGAGAAGCCGCCAAAACCAACTAAGTATCTTTCACTTTCCCTACAAAGGGAACTTGTTTTCCATCCATTGAGTACCATCTTCCAAAGGTTCTAGTTAAGGTTAAACCTAAAGCATTGGCAACAGGGGAGGGCATGATATTGTCTGAGGCACAAGAATAAATTATACAATTGCTCAGTCTATGGTTTTTGAGAAGTAAAGACACATAAAAAGAATTAGGTTTATTTTCATCTAGATCCAACTCTTCTCCTAGGGCATCAGTGATAGATTTAGTCTCACCATGAGATGAATCAGAGGCAAAGATGAGCAGGTTAAGAAATGAGGATTCATTTCCAACTAAATGTTGTTTGTTTGGTGATTCCTGAGTTTGATCATCTTTAACATACTTTATAAGATTATCTAGTTCCTTAGGATTAAGCCTTAGATATTCTATGGGTGAAATTTGAATAGTTGAAGATTAATAGAATTCTAAAATATCAGAGGAAGAAGCAGAAGAGCTATTTTTTTCCTAAATTTTAACTTCTACTATTTTTGAATTAATCACAAGAGTTTTTACCACAGGATATTTACCTTTCATAGAGGTACCAGATGAGGTTGTACTAGGTGAAAAATTGGAGCTCTTTTGATTTCTAGTGAGGACTATACAGGATGGGTCTTCAAGAGTTACCAAAATTTCACCACCTCTTTACGAGTAAGACTTGTACTCAAAGTAATAAGTTCCAGAGTCACCAGGTCTCTCCATATCCCTTTCTTCTTCTATCATCTCTCCAAGTGTATCCTTTTTCACCCCCATCTTAATATGTCTCATCATATCAGGATAAGTCTCACCATCATGATTTGTAGTAAGATAAAAAGTGCACATAGTCCACTTCCCCGAAGATGCTTCGAGGAGTAATTTTAATTGTATGGAGGGGATTTGAAGTGTCTTTCCTTGATTCGGTTGATTATATTTCCTTCTTACAATGTCTTCATTGGGTTGTTGGTAGGAACTACCATTTTTTAGCATATGGCTTTTGAGGGCTATTATATCATTCATCAATCTTTGTACCACGGGATATGAAGAAGTTGATGCTTGTGCATTGGGGTTTTGGACCTCCTTTCTCTATTTTCCCACCATTATAAGATCATCTTCCAATTATATTACCTGTGTATGAGTGACATTCAAATCATGTGGCCTAGCTCTCCTTAAATAGAAACTGATGTTAGGAGGCATAACACTAAGAAAGAATCCTTTTTTTTTTAATTTTCAGCCCTGGGCTTTCACGCTGCTAGAATCTTATGAATAATCCTATTAAATTTGGCCATAAAATCCTTCATGGGTTCATGGATTTATTTCTTTAGCTGTGTCAACTCCACCAAAATGGTGTACTCATCATTAGTGTTTTTGAATCTATTTTCAAAAGTTGTTCTCATTGTAACCCAACTTGTAATAGATCCTATTGGAAGATGGCCAAACCAATCTGCTGCACCTTATGATAAATTCTACATTAAAATTTGGACAGCTACATCCTCATCTTGCACTACTAGGATACTAGTTTCCACATTTAAGGCAGTCAAGTGTTCTCCAATAGAAACCTTCCCATCACTAGTGAATTTGAGCAAGATGTCTCTGGTTCCATTTAGCAAGGCATTATGGCCTACCAAGTTCAAAGGACCTACCGCGGTAGCCCAAGGCTGATCTTGGTCCATTAGATTAATTAGGGAATGTAGGTTTATGTTAAGTGGGACAAGATGGACAACTACCAGTATTGGCGTTCCTGATAACACTAGAGCTTGGTAGTATATTGAAGCAGTAGCTTTGCAGGTGGTGGGGATTTGGTTTTTGACCTTCTAGGTCATGAAAAATTAGGTGAGGCACTCTATCTTTGCAAGGCTTCTAGTTTAAGGTCTACTAAGCATTGTCTTTCTTGGGATCTTTTAAATCTCCTAAAATCTAGTCTGTTATGATGATAAGACTCCTTTAATACATGTAATATTGCCTCCTCAATTGTATGCGGGCTTGTTGATTCAACTGATCTTGAATGTGTCCCGAGTTTTGTCTATCCATTTGAGGAATAAAAATAATTCTTTGCACAACTATCACATTTTGTCCAATGGAAGCTCTTCTCAGGATCTCACAAAATTCCTCCTCTTCTTCCAAGACACAATTAACTTGCTGGTATTGTTGGGCACTTAATCTGCACTTCCAAGCCAATGTGTTTAAGTCAGAGATAAGATCTTCTTGGGTATCTTGGAAGCCTAGATTAGGTTGCAGCACTAGAAATAAGCTTTCATGTGGAAGGACCACTATTTTTCATCATGGAATACCGATCTCAATAATTTGATTGTCTGACTCCCCAATGGAGTCGCCAAAAATATGTTGGCAAACATATTTGTTTCTCACAAAAATAGATACAATTTTCTACTTATGTCTCCAGCCCACAAAGAAACACTTATGTAGACAACAGTTGGGTAAGCATGGACTGATTGCTTCCCTCTAAAATTTTAAGAACGTACAGGTCCCTTTGAAATATTCAATGAATTATTTCTAATCTAACCAATACATATACTTTTTACCAGAAATTACTTAAGGCCACCCTAACTCATTCAAGGATGAAGGGTGTTTAATTTAGATTTGAATTTATCTCATACAGAAAATCAAAGTTTTTTGTTCTCCACAAATTTCAGATTCCTAAAATAATCACCCCGGTTCATAGTTTGATATGCATCTATTCGCTTCAAAATCAAATATACATAATTTATGGAATGAATTAAATCATTCACAGAGGAATAAATACTTCATAAATTTAAATGCATTGATTCAACTTACTTCCATATATTTCCAAAAAACATTTTTGTTCAAAGACAACAAATTTTGAGTTGGAAAGATACCAGATAACATAGCATACTTAAAACATATATAAAACAAATTTGTTCTTAACCAAAGTTTTCTCGAACCCTCTAAAGTTCTAGCAGATCCAATATATAGTTTTTCACAAAGGATAACTAGGTTATTTCAAAACCGGCCTCCTAGTTGGAGTTTAAAAATAAATATAAAAACTAAAAATAGTTTTAGGATACATGTCCCTCAATACTTGCAAACTTTTTAAAGCAACTAATTAACTATCATGCTGAAAGAGTCGATTCTTGTCCAATGCTATGCCCAAATTTTGGGATGATGCCACATGCATTCTTCCAATCCTTGTAAGTGTTCATGAACTCCTAAACCACCAGGATGTTGGGATTCTTCATGTGGAGAAGTCGCATCTTTCAAGCTTCCTTCTCTGACTTCAGCCTTGTCACTCTTTCAGCATATTTTGGAAGTTGATCCACAAAGAGATAGATCATAGACTCTGTTCTTTCTACCTTGGTGAAACCTGTTGGAGTTGGGTTACCCTCTATTTTGACCAATCTCAGTTTTCTTTCAAATGCTTTCACGACTACATACATGTCATGTTAAACCTTCCTATCATGTCAAACATAAGTAACATTGATGCACTTTATGTCATTTTCTATGGTTTCACTCATTTTCTGTGATTCTTTCTCTATTTTCTCATCTTCTGATATTGTTGAACTGAATTCATCATTTTTATAGTCTATATTCTTCTTCAAGGCAAAGCGTAAGCATTCATCAACAAATTGTAGAGGCTTTTATGATAGAAACTTGAGGACTCCATACTTCTCTATCTCCTGAATTTGCGTGGATATAGCTGCCCACTTTGATTCATCAATTTCCCACACCTGAGCCTAAGTCTAAAATTCACCTATAATGATATTGATATCATCAAACACTATCTTGGAATCTTGAATGAACTTACTCCCTTCCTTGAGCACCCCATCCACCCATTCATCAAAGGAAACTACCAATGCCTTCACTCTCTAAATTTGATTCAACTGTTAGAATTGTCCCAAATGGATAACTGAGAGGGGGGGTGAATCAGTTATCAGCTACTTTGTTTCTTTTCTTTGCTTAGATATAATTAACATTAATTAAATGCACATTTAGATAACACAATAAAGAAAACAACAATTTTGATTACGGGGAAACCAAATAGGTAAAAACCTTGGTGGGAATTAGCACCCACAAAGAACTGTACTTGAGTATAATTATCCCTGTTAGGAGATATTACAACCCTATTAGGACTTGTTCTTTACAATGAAATAATTATAGAGACCTGGTTAAAGCTCAGACCATGTTAGGATTCTTTTACAAGTAACCCTGTTAAGGGTGAGGACTCATTGTCCAAAAGCTCACTGCTAAAATGATGAAGGCTACAACCTTTAGTAGAACAGATATGCACTATATCTGATAGATGAACTATTTGAGTAGACCTGTTGTCTTGATCAGTTCCAGTGTGTTATATAATTCTACCTCTTCTTCACATATATCTTTTCTTGATGAATGAAGTGTCTCTACTGTTCCAAAACAATAGACATTCTGTCCTGTACTTTTTCTATCTCTTTTCTTTTCATTCACACTTGTCATTCATCAAATAAACTACTATAAGTATCTTCTCCAAAGGATGTGATCTTTGTTGGCTCTAGGAGTCCCTTCAATAATTATTTAGTCGGCCACATCATCCATGCAACCTGATTAGAAACACGCAACTCATACTGAATAGACACGACGCTTCACAAAGTCAGCTCCACCAAATTAACTCCAACTTCATGAATCTAATAGAACATGGTTGGCACCTTTAGATAATTATTTTTAAATCATAACTAAACATGAATACAAAAACACATATTCCAAAGATAGGTGCAACTCAAGAATTAATGTAATTACGTCAGCTCTTCACAGATAGTCTTCAATCTCTATAACTATCATAACTGATTAACATAACTCAACTGAAACTTCATATCTAACTCAACGTGAATTCACATAGCATCTAGAACATGTATAGATCATGGAAATGAACATGCAGAGCTCTAGAACATCTATACTAATAATTGCATATAGAACACTTATGTATATTATATGTTGTCATCAATGACAAACATACAATCAATTATTTGCACAGAAGCAAATCCCCAACAATCTCCCCCTTTGACATTGATGACAACTTATGATATCATCAACTCAAAGTGCCTTCCTTCTTTTTACAATCTTCTCAATATCCTCATCAAAAGTTCCTCTTCACTCCTTCTGATTTGTATACTCCCCCAGAGTATATGCTCCCCCTTACTAATACTCTCCCAGAGTATATGCTCCCCCTTTGACATCGATGACAAAGGGTGTTAAACACCAATAAGCATAGATACTACCCCAGAAGTAGAGTATTCAACCATTCATCAGTCACCAAGGACTGATGTGCTTGCTGCAAATACTAATCATACTCAGGAAAGGGAATTACTCCCAACTTCTCCCTAAGATACTCAAAAGTATCTTTTGATAATGGCTTTGTAAAAATATCTGCTAATTTTTCTTTAGTGCTCACATAATCCAACTTTACTTCTCTGTCTGCAAATTTTTCTCTTAGGCAATGGTATTTGATCTCAATGTGTTTTGTCTTTGCATGCATCATAGGGTTTGTATACATATTTATAGCACTAGCATTATCAAAGTGAATAACAATAGGATAATCAATCTGAATACCAAAGTCTTTAATCATCTATTTGATCCAAACCATTGTTGAACAATTCAATGTTGTTGCGATATACTCAGCTTCTATTGTTGACTGAGAGATACAATTCTTCTTTTTACTTGTCCAAGTGACCAATCTATCTTCGAGAAATATTTCCCCTCCTGATGTACTCTTTCTATCATCAACACAACCTGCCCAATCTGCATCTATGTACACATGAAATCTTTCAACAATGTTGACTGCATTAAAAATATCAAGTCTAGATTTAGTAATATATATGAGTTTTCCTATCATATACTTGTATAGGGTCTTGTCAACTGCTATGAAATCATCATCTTTAGAAAGCTTGCTTCATGTTATCATGGGGGTGCTTACTGGTTTGCAATCTTCCATGTTGAATGTCTTCAGTATCTCCTTCATATACTTAGACTAATTTATGAATATGCCTTTGTCTGTTTGTTTTACATTCAATCCAAGAAAATACTTGATAGGTCCAATCATGCTCATTTCAAACTCACTTTTCATCTCCTTGGCAAATTCTACACTAAGTTTGTCATTACCTCCAAAGATAATGTCATCAAAAAAAAAAAAATGAGTAGTAGCCCTTCATCTATCTCTCTTATGAATAAATTACAGTCTGCTACTCCTTTTCTAAATCCTATCTTTGTTAAGTAACCATCAAGTCTCTCATACCACACTCTTGGGGCCTGTTTAAGTCCATAAAGTGCTTTCTTTAATCTGCATACCATGTCTAGTTTATCTGAAAGTTTGAATCCTTCAGGCTTCTCTATGTAGACTTCTTCCTTCAAGATTCAAAAAAGCTGACTTGACATCCATTTGGTATACCTTAAAGTTCTACTAACAAGGGAAAATGTATCACTGTAGTCTATTCATTCTCTATGTGCATATCCTTTACATACTAATCTTGCTTTGTTCCTTACCACTGTGCCTTCTTCATTCATTTTGTTCTTGAATATCCACTTTGTTCCAATCATGTTCTTGTCATGAGGTCTAGGGACCAGTTCCCATGTTTCATTCTTGATTATTTGATCTAATTCTTCTTGCATGGTACTTTGCCAATCTGAATCTTTGCATGCATCTTCAACACTTAAGGGTTTAATCTGTGAAAGTAAGCATACATCTTCATCAGTGGTTGAACCTTTTTCTTTAGATCTTGTCATGAATTTTATGCTTTGATCTCTAATGATATCTTTCTTAGAGTGGTATTTGGATGTGTATCTTGAGTTCTTACGAGTGATACTTTCATTTGTAATCTGTGATTCGTCTTCACTTGGTTCAGGATTGTTACATGAAACATCAATACAGTCAAACATTTCTTCAATAACAGTGTCCTTATTGATGGGTTTGGGCTCATCTTCAATCATGGGAGCATGGTTATAATATATTTCTTGAATCATAAACTTCTCATCAATCTTCACATGAGTACTTTCAATGATCTTCTTTAATCTTAGATTAAAACATCTATAGGATTTTCTTTTAGTAGAGTAACCAAGAAAAATACCTTCGTCACTTCTAGCATCAAACTTGCCAATGTTATCATCTCTTTTGATGTAGCACTTGCTTCCAAAGATTCTAAAGTATTTTACAGTAGGTACATTACCAAACCAAAGTTCATAGGGTGTCTTTTCTGTGCCTGGCCTTAATTGTATTCTATTAATAGTATAGACTGTTATATTGACCGCATCTCTCCAATAAGTATGAGCAACCTTTCCTTCAATCATGATAGTGTGCGTTGTGTCAAGTATTATTCTATTCCTCCTTTCTGCAATCCCATTCTGCTGAGTGGTTCTAGGTGCACTTAGTTGTCTCTTGATTCCATGTTCTTCACAGTAATCATAAACTGGGGTGAATTCTCCTCCTCTATCAGATCTTAGACATTTAATCTTTAGTCCAGATTCATTCTCAACTTTAGCTTTGAACACTTTGAACTTCTCAAAAGCTTCAGATTTGTCTTTTAAGAATGCAACCCACATCATCCTTGAGAAATCATCAACAAATAGAATGAAATATCTTTCTTCATAGTATGATCTTGTTTGAGTAGGTCCACATAGGTCTATATGTATCAGATCTAATTTGTTTTCTACAGAGTCTTTTTTACTCCTGAATGAGGCCCTCACATGCTTTCCCATCACACATGGTGTCAACTATTCTTGCAATACTTGAAAGGTCTCTTACTGCCTTTACATTACTTATCTTGACTATGTTGTCAAAATTGAAATGACAAAGTCTCTTGGTCTTTGAACCTAAAGCAATCATGTCTCCTTCTTTGTTTTTGATAATACAACTGCTATTCTTGAATTCCAACTAATATCCTTTGTCTAGCAGGTGTCCAACACTTAGTAATTTATGATGCAAACCATCAACATAAAGAACATCATATGTCTCGTTCTTTCCATCTAAAGTAATAGAACCTCTGCCTATGATAGGTTTGAGAGTGTTATCTCCAAATCTAACCATGCCACCTTTGTATTTTTCCAAATGTACAAATCTATCTTTGTCTCCATTCATGTGGTGTGAACATCCACTATCAATGATCCAATTAGTTCTGATGTCATCTTTTGAAACTAAAGCTAACTCTTGTTCCTTTTCTTCATCTTCTTTATCCATTTCTTCAAGCATCTTCTTAATGTCTTTAATGGAAACGGAACCAATTTCATCTTCTCCTGAATCATCATCAGTTACACCATCTTCAGCATCATAACATTCTTTAGTGTACTTAGGCTTGTAATCTGATCTGAATTTCTTGACTCTTGTAGGACACTTGGATGCAAAGTGACCAACTTTGTTGCATGAAAAACATTTGAATGGTAGTTTTCCTTCATATTTCCCTTTACCTTTCCTTTATTTCTTGGCTATCATAGCAATGATTTCTTCTAGTTTTGTATCCACTTCTTCTTTTTTACTAGAGCTGCTTATAGGTTTATTGCTGTGAACTTAGGCTTTGAAGGCTATCTCACTTTTAGGTTCTGTCTTTAATCTTGATATCTCAAATGCAGATATTTTGCTAATCAAAGTTTCCCTCTTGAAGTATTTTGAATATTGCATAGTCTCATCTAAGATATTGATCTTGCTATCATAGTCTGCTATCAATGTGGTCATTAGTTTTTCCATTATACCATCTTCTGAAATTTCTCCACCATTATTTTTGATACCTGAAACTGCTTCATTTATTCTCTGATTGTAGGTTCTGATGTTTTCTTCTGGCAACATCTCTAGGTTATTGTATCTTTTCTTCCATGTTTTTATATGTGCATTCTTTTCTTGGATATCTCCTTCAAACATATCTTCTAAGTATTTCCAAATGGAATAGCTTTGTCTTCCTTCTTGATCTAAGAAAATTCACTGTCAGATAAGGCACTGATTAGGGCTTCTTTGGCAATTGCATTATTAGTGAATACTTCCTTTTGTTTGACTGTAGAGTCTTCTTTTGCAAGGTCTTTCAAGGTGGGAACTTCAATTTCATGAGTGGCAATCTCATAGATCTCAAATCCAATGCACTGAAGATGTATTATCATTTTGTTCTTCCAGTCAAGATAGTTTTCTCCATCAAACTTAGGACTCTCTTTCCTAAAGTATGTCATATGATCTACCTTAAGCTGTTAGGCTTTCTCTCCAAGGTACTTGGCTCTGATTCCAATTGTTAGAATAGTCCCAAAAGGATAGCTGAGAGGGGGGTGAATCAGTTATTAGCTACTTTGTTTCTTTTCTTTGCTTAGATATAATTAACATAAAGTAAATGCACATATAATCAACGGCTCATCTGTGAGTCTTAGAGTCAACATCTAACATGGCAGTAGTTTTTAACTTCTTAACCTTAGGGTTTATTTTCATATACTTGGTTACCATGTCTCCTATGGGTATGGAGATAGGGACTATACTATGCTTCTTGTTTATTGATGCTATCATCCATTGTGGGATGGTGCCTGCTACAAATTTGACACTAGTGGACTTTTTGGGGGTAGAGATGACCTCCAAGTTTGAACCATCTAAATATAGTATGTCATCCTTTTGTTTCTCTAAGTCCATTGTTGGTAGGATAAATTTTTAATCTTTTTTCTTCTCCAGTTCGACATAAACCACCTTGTCGCTGACCATTTCCTTTTTCTTTCTAGCTTTAGTTCTAGATCTTGTCACTGTAGAGAAGACTGTGATAGGTATTTTGAGATTTTGTGAGGGGTTGACTTCTTTGGTTTGGGTTTACTTCCATCATAGATTGGAACAAAATCATCATAAAAATGAACTGGACTAATAATTTTGGAGACCTTTTTAGAAGTTTCTTCTTGCATGTTTTTGGGTCTTGTGTCCTTCCTTTCACTCAACCATTTCTCAGTCCTTTGGATTACATGAAGATTCCTCAATTGTATATCACCCTCTTCTCCTTTAGACCAATCAAATTTAGTTAAAGGTTCTCTTTATATTTCTTCATATCCCGAGTCAGTGATATTTGAACCATCATCTATTAATCCTTATATGATTATCTTAAACTATAAAGTCACAATTTGTGATAATTGGAGTTTTCTCCAGTCTCTTTTTATTACTTTCATTTCATCAGAGAAATCCTCCCATAATTCTTCTAGGTGGGGTATAGTCAGGAACTGGCTTTCCAATTTCAGGGTTCTCTTGGAAAATCCCTTGTTATCGAATCCTTGTCTAGCCTGGTAATATTTAAAGTCAAATCAACACAGATCATAACCTATGTTGATTGCATCTACTAAATATTTACAAGAATATGAACCCAATATCAAAGGAAACATACTTTCCCTTTCTTCTCTCGGTAGAAACTTTTTCACTACCTGGGAGAGTTGTCTACATAATTCAACTAATATAAAATAGTCAAAAGAGTACCTTGGTAGGTTTATGGGTTCATCTTCGAATCCTCCCACCCAAATATAGGTAAAGTGGGTGTACTATATGTAGTAGCTACCATATACACCAACCAATTTCTAAGATTCATTTTTCATCCTCCTAGTCAGATTTCCCACCAATTCAACACACAAACTTACGATGAACACATCATGTACTCTTCTTTACTTTTCCAAAACTTTGTTTTTATACAGAATGGGATAATATCCATAAATGGTAATGATGTTTGTCTAAGGTTCATGTAGGACCCCCACTAATTATTTAGTACAGACTTAACAATATGTGAGATATGAAGTCATATACAAATCTTTACCATGGAGGTGAGTCATCTTTAATTGTTCCCACATGGACTTTGTTATCACTTCTCCCCAATCCAAATATTGTTCTCCCTCTAGAATAAGTTGGATGAAGAAATACATCCATTTAGTAAATAGGTGGGCCTGTGAAGCACCCTTAACTCTATGTAATAGCACCATCAAATCCTTCACATAGGGTTTCATATGATCCTTCATAAGAGTATTAGGCAACTGAGAACCACCCTTTTGAAACGTTGACAACCATTATCTAGCAATATTACTTCGGTGTTTGTTTGTGCTCTCATTAAACCTAGCAATAGATTGGGAGGGAATGAACTCTTAACAAACCCTCTCTGGTATTTTAAACACTAAATTGATAGTCTCACTTTGAACTAGTAGTAAAATTCCACCATCATTCTTTTTGATACATTGGTGCCTAGCATCGTATCTTTTTATGCATTCTTGAACCAACTCTAGGCACAAAATGACAGGTGGGAAAGCAGTGGCTTCCACTAAGCCACTTGCTGCAATTTCTGTTGTGAAGGGTTTGTCTGCCTTAGTTATTAACCTCTCCTTGAACTCCTCTAAATTGTAGCCCATGAGGTCTCTATCACTTATTGTTGGGCCTTCACAGACCAAACTAGTGGCACTACCAAACAGATAAAATGTTGACTTCATGATATTTTAAATCTACTACAACCAAAGGAAAAACCCTTTCTATATAGACAAAAAAGAATTTCAAATTGATAGGCATAGAAAGGGCTACCAGAACTCACCTTGAAGCTAAGGACTCTTGAATAATCTCAGTACACAGTTGTTTTTACCTTCGCAGCTCCATTCTTGAAATTAACAATTGGTCGTAATGTTTAACATTAACCCTTTTAAAGAATGATGGTATTGGAAATCTTACTATTAATCACTGTATCTCCCGTTCATGTCGAAAGACTATGATTTGATGTTTTTACAATGTGCCAATTAATAATCATCACATCACTTCCACCACCTTGACAAATCATTATTATTGTAATATTGTCATCTCACCTATTTTTAATCCTTCAATAAAGTACATAACACATCTCAGGGAAATCAAAACTTGATGAGACATATTACTTCACTTTTACATCAAATCATGAAGCACTGAGAACTTTTTTGAAACTCCTTGAACCTTTAGGAACCTTGGTTTTAAGTGGTTCATGGGAGTTTAGATTCTCCTTTGCATACTTGGGATCTTAAATATCTATGTCAGTGTACAGGTCATAAGACTACTTGGTGGGCCTGTAGTTACCATCCTGTTGAGTTCCTTTAAAACCCTTTGAACCCACTCAAACATGTAGGAATGTGGTTCAAAGGGGTTCAAGGAAGTTAATGTTGATATTGTTGATATGCAATGCAACCAAGATCACCTGCATGCAAAGACTATTACACAGAATGAAGACAGACAGAAGAGAGGATAGACAGAAGCTATGGCGGCCGATAGGCCAGAGAGTGCAAACACATGTTGACAGAAAAATATGTTCTCTATTCAACAATAAAGATGATTACAAAACTCCTTAAGAAATACAAAGAAGACAATCCTTATAAAGGATGTCGAAACCCTAAACGGGCA
>MU223738.1:808795-846272 GCA_018584345.1 Thuja plicata
TCAATAATTGAATTTAATTATTTAGATAATTGAGAAAAAGCAATTATGAGGTCATATTTATTTAATTAATTGAATATTCTCTCAAAAATCTTATCTCTGTTCAGAAATAGAATCTTTGAATTAATTAAGCTTTAAAGAGAAAGAAAACAATTAATTCAAATAAAATAGAATTAAATCAAAGAAAGAAAACAGCTAAAGCAGAGAGAAAACAATTTATTGTATTCTTTTGAATAAAGCTTTCTAATTTAAACTAGCTTTTGTATCTGTTTTATTTCAAAGAGGAAAGTTTCTATTCTGATCATTTCTGAGTCTATAAAAGAACTCTCATTCTTCATTCAAAGACCCACTCACTTTTGCATTGTTAGAATACTAAATTATTGTCTCATTTTCTTGCTAATCTCATATAGAATAATTTCATATTGCAATAAGATAGTTTCAATTTCTAGACTAATTGTATTGAAATCATGTCTTAACCTAATCTCTCATATTTCATTTCTTAGTATAATCTTGCATTGTATTGCATCCATCATGATAAATCCTTCATTCCTAGATTGGTCCATGGTTGTGAGCCTCTCATTTTGAGAGCAATTTCAAGAACCCCGTATGGATAGAAGGCAACAGGTCGAATCATGCAGGCAAATAAGATGAATAATCTCATATTCATTCTTGTGTGTACCTGGTGAAGAAGGACTATCTTGAAGTGTATGGTTGATTAACAAGGCCAAAATTAACACATACACTTGGTAGGATGTTGAAGCAATGGCCTTTGTAGGTGGTGGGGATTTGGTTTTTGACCTTCTAGACCGTGCAAAATTAGGTGAGGTGCTCAATCTTTGTAACACTTCTAGTTCAAGCTCTACTAAGCCTTGTCTTGCCTGGGATGTTGTAAATCTCCTAAAATCTAGTATGTTATGATGATAAGACTCCTTTCATACTTTTAATCTCTCCTCCTCAACTGTATGCAGACTTGTTGATTCAATTGATCTTGAATGTGTCCTAGGTTTTGTCTGTCCCTCCTAGGAATAACAAAAATTCTTTCCACAACTACCATGTTATGTCCAATAGAATCTCTTCTCAGGATCTCACTGAATTCCTCCTCTTCTTCCAAGCCATGATTAACTTGGTGGTATTGATGACATTATTTTTCCATTAGTACACTTAGTGAAAAACATTGACAGAGATCACCGGTAGACTAAAGCATTACCGCCAGACTTCAAGCATCACCGGTAGATTACAAGCATTACCGGCGAACAACAAGCATACCCAATAGAACACAGAGGTAAAGGAAAAATGCTAATTATAAAAGTGACAAGCATCACCAGAAACACAGTTTTGAGAACTAACCTGACAGGACTAGAAAAGACATACCTGATGATAAGTTCAAGAAAGGAACACTGACGACCAAGAAAACCGACCGTCAAAACTGACAGACAAATAAAGAACCCGCAAATTGTGGATCTGATTTTTACACGATAGATAAAGCAATGTAATTCTATTTATAGAGTTTTATTTTGTTTTAAATCATAATTTGATAGTCATGCAAGCTTTATGTAAATGCTTTAAAGCATCCTAACAAATCTAAAGCATATCTAACTAAAGATCAAGGTCAAGTTGTATACCTTGGATCTAGAGTTAACTTGCGATGCATGAATCAAGAATTGAACCTAAATTAGTATAAATAGATGTTCAAACTCAATTGTGAGTGATGAATTCATTATTGATGATAGTCACGAAGAGCATCTAAGGAGAAGAAGGTAGAATTCATGCAAAGTTCAAAAAAAAAATACATCAGTTGTCAAGAACACACAGAGGCTACCGACGAGCAGATAAAGGTATTATTCAATCATGAAAGGATGATTAATTATAGGTATGAAGCTGTATAGGATCTGTTATCAGCAATTGAAGATTGCATATGTCATCATATCAAAGACTTATGTAGTTGCATTCAAACAAGTGCATCACATCTAAAATCCTTTTGTAGAAGGTGGACTTAACCGTTCTTTCCAAATCTCTTAATAGAGTGCACACTTAATAGTGTTGCTAAATCTTCAAACAAAGTAGATCTTAACAGGTCTCCACTGTAATACTTCTAATAGGGTAGGTCATCAGAAGTGACCAATTGTAAGCCTTAACCGGCCCCTTCTTATATGTAGATAGTGAAGTTTTGTGGGTAACAATCCCCACTGCAATTTTTACTTCCTAACAAGAGTTTTCTGCGATATCATATATTGTATTATGTGTTATCTATTTTCATGAATGTTTCTGTTATGGTTACATACTAAAAGAACTTAATATAAAGATTGCATATGCATAAAGAAAGATGAATAGTTTGATAAGATAATTTACAAACTGATGATCAAGGGTTAATGGGCTAACCTAGAAAAAGTTTTAGAGGTACTGATTCACCCCTCTCCTCTCAGTACATCATCTCAATATAATTCCAACAATTGGTATCAAAGCTAAGTCTCTCTCTTGATAAGCTTAAAGACTTGAGAGAAAAGATCGAAGCAATGGACAAGTTCAAACTGGACATGACTATTGAGAATGAGCAATTGCAAATGCAAATAAACTATGAGCAATATAAGGAGGCGAAGATAAAGCTGAGAAAACTTCTTAATGAAAGACAAATTATGGAAACCAGGCTGAATGAGAAAGACTACAAAGAAATGGAAATTCAAGAGTACCTTGAAATAGTAGAATCATCATTGAGCAAAGCTTTAGACGCATCAGTTGAAGAAATTACAAGTATGCAATAGATCAATCTACATCTGACAGATCAAATCAAGATGCTGCAAATTGGTAAAGAAACTCAAATGGTGAAAATGATTGATGTCATGAATGATGCAAGAAAAGCTAAAAATGAAAGAACACTAGTCATTGATGATAGGAGGAAAATTACAGAGAAACTACAAGAGAAAGAATCAGAGATTCAAAGACTCACTTAGTATCACCATGAGGTTACCAATCAGATTATTCTTATGAGTCAAGAAGAAAACAGATTAAATATAGAAGTCATTGAAAGAATATAGATCATAGGTGAGATAAGAGAAGAGAATGAAAAATTGAAGCATGAAATCAAAGTCCAGAATCAACACAACAAATTGATCAAAAAGGCTAAGGATAGCAACAAAAGGATGGATGATTTTCTTGATGGACAAAGAAGAGTCAACAACTACACAGGATTAGGGTACAATGAGAATGGTGAATCCTTAAATCAACCAGATAAGAGGAATGCTTTCACAACCCCAAGATCCAAGAAGCTATCATGCAATCACTGTGGAAAACCAAGCCACACCTTAAACATCTGTAGAAGCAAAATGAAAGGTATTTCTCAAGCACAATCTACTTTTATTGGTAATTGTTATAAATGTCAAAGAAAGGACACAAGGCACATGAGTGCAGATCCAAAGTGATAAATCCAAAGAGAAAAAACTATATGGACAAGTATTTTCCTACATGCAAGATGAATGGGCATACACATAAGGAATGCTGGAAAAAGAACAACAAGGCATGGACTCCAAAGGAGACTGATAAAAGCTACAAACCAACAAGAGAAGGTAACTCATATGTTTGGGACTATAACACATGGGTAAATTGCACAACATGTGGAAGGTATGGTCATATTGCTGCCAACTGTATGAGAAAATAGACCAGAAGGTCAAGAGGTTGGTCCAATCCAAGTATGGCATGTTTACATTGTCATAAGGTTGGACATGTAATAAAATATTGCAAAGACTGACTGACAGAAACAAATACACATCCCAATGGAAATACCATTGATGACATCAAAATAATGAGAAACAAGATGTGGGTAAAAGCCACAAACACTGAAGGTGTTGGAACAAGCAATGCAAATGGTGACACCCCATCCACTGGATCTAGTGACATCACTACATCTAACTAGATTTCATAAGTAAGTATGGAACTGCATTATGACAAGTTTTACTATACATCGATTCCATTATACATAGTTCATATTGTAATATAGGCATGAATAAAGATGTAATATATTGTTACTTGCTAATCTATTGAAAAGTAACCATCGGTTATTGGGCACAAACAGCATCGGTGAACACACACAGAAAAAGTTAGTGTTACTTACAAAAATGTATCGGTCATTACACAAGCTAAGTGTAACCCAACGGATATCGGTGAACATTGAATCAACCAAAGATGTCGTTGCAACCTCACCGATAATCATCGGTGAAGCCTCCAAAACTACTAGCTACCCTAATGCTTGGCACAAACACTAGAGATGTTATGAATGTCTTTACCAACAAAAGCAGTCTTCATAAACTGGCGAGTTGGTAAGCATTTATGACAACTTAGGGCACAAAAAGGTATAAAATCCTGACGTGTAAGCTCATTTTTGTACCCATGATTTTTGAGCAGACCAGAGTGATTTGAGACTATATTGGAAAATGGCCCAGCAAAATTCAACCACGAAGCATTCAGATTCACAAGCAATCAAAGAGAATCAGTAAGTTAACACACTCACCGATAGCCCTGTCTTTATTTTGTGAAAAGCCCTAAATTGCAAAATTGATGGCATCGACTTCTAGGGTAGAGAAAATTAAGGATGACAAGAAGAAACCCTTTAGACTTGTCAATAGAGGGGCATGTGTTGAACCCAAATATAAGTTACATCCTGAAATAGCCTCTCAACCAGACGATTCTGGAGCATTCTCCCGAATCCCACCTAGGGTTTTATTGGTCGAGGATGTTAGGTCCTACATTCACTGCAAGATCTCAGAGATATGAGATCTAGACCTTGATAACACCTATGCGGCACTTTGTGATGATGCTGGAAAGCTCAAAGAAGAGCACAAACACTTGGAAGTGAAAGGAATCACAAATGCACTTCATTTTCCTAGGGTTTTCAAGATAGAGTGGATTAAAATCATTCTTAGCAGAGTTCACGACAACAATCTATGGCTAAACAAGCCAAAGGCTATAACAAAGGATGTTATACACATCATGACTGGTTATCCAACAACCGATAAACCATAGGCTCACAAACATCCATCTCTAGCAGAGGTTGAAAGACTAACAGGTGCAAAATCAGACAAACAAGCAATAAAGGTGAACACCATAACCGACGTTGAACTGAAGTTCAGAGCATGTGTTGTTGGTTACAAGATCTTCCAAGCAAGTAGAATGAATAGAATATCTAGTACAGTTATGAGCACAACGTACAAGATTATCAAACAGGGGAAGAAGATGGATCTGGCAGAGATCCTATTATATCAATTTGAGGAGAACATGTGCACAATAAGGTCTTCAAGGAAAAACACATGTAAGTTTGGTTCCCTCATAATGTGTATATTCTTTTCTTTTGAAGAATACTTTCCTTCCATAGGAAAAGTTGCATGGGACACAAGTAGACCCATTACCATTCAGATTAGTGAATTCATAGAATCACTAGGAACAGATTTTGACAATGTAATGCATGAATATTTCAAAACCATTAAGGAAATGCTACAAGCAAGAACTGGAATTCCAGAGAGTTTGATAGAGGAACACTGAGAAGAGATATGTTTTATGGTGGATACAAATTTCACTTACATACAAGCTATAGTTCCTAGGAAATCATGGCTTTCAAAGTTGGATTATGAAATTAAAATAGGATTAGAAAATGAATGCATCAAGGAATTGTTAAGTGAACCCATTAACAACAAGCAACTGAGATTTGGTACCTATGAGGAAGCCAAACTGAAAATTAAGACAAATCTTGTTGTCAAGAAGGCTGTAAAATAGTCAAAAAAAATGGTAAAGAATCTGAAAAAGAACTTGAATATATCTTCTGAAGGAGAAGAAGAAGAACAAGGTGAAGAGGAAGAAAAGGGTAAGGAGGAACTCATCAAGGAACAGCTTCCCATCGGTGATACAGCAGAGCCAATTGAATCAGAGGAAGAGAATTCTGATTCACCACCTCCTCCTCCACCAAAGAAATCTAGAACAAGAAGCCAAATAGCACAAGATGCTATTCCTTCTCCCATGGTAAAAGGGAAGGTGTATAAGAGGAAACCTGCACCTCAAAAGGAAAAACAACCAGCTAGGGCACCTGCCAAGAGGAGGAAACATGTTCAGAATGAAGAGGACTTAGAGGAATCAGCTATGGATGAACCTGACTCTATAAAAATAGCAAAGGAAAAAGCAAAGGTTACATCACCCATTGAGGACATCGATGAAATATGTAAGAACATTTCTGAAGCTACATATATTGCACATCCTAAAATTAGAAAATGGTTAAGGTGGGATATAGTAGAGAAGAATAAAATTGAAGATGCACTTATTGCTAAAATGTGCAGACATTACTATGTCCCACTACACTTCTCTAACCGTGATGTTCCACAAGAACTATTGGATAGAATATCCTCTAGATTCACCTTTACACTCCATGAGGAGAAGAGGATAAGAGAAAGAGTATTGGTCTCTCTTATGCCTCCTGAATCAATGAAAGAAGAAATCAAAGAAGTCATGGAGAAATATACAAAGATCTTCTCACCCAAGTTGAGAGCTTATAAATTTCTGAAAGAACAACTTATAGAGTTAGAAGAAGACATTCATAAAATATGGAGTGGTATACTAAATCCTGATGAGGAAAGCAGTCCTGAAAAGGAACCTATCAACAAAATAGGTAACTCAACAGTTGAGTTAGATAGTGAAGAGGCACAAATCATAGGCCAAAAAAAGACAGATGTTATAGATGAAGACTGGTCAAAAGATGGTAAAGATGATCGTGTACATGAAAGCCTCATCCACATAAACTTGGAGGATGAAGAAGTTACCAAAGAAGAAATATCAATAAAAGGTAACTTAGATGTTGATATAAATGATGATTCATGGTTAGACAACATTGTCGATACCATTACAGAAAAAGACCCTGCAGCAGAGCTTCAAAAAGATGAAGACATCAATGCTACCAAGGGTAATGCCGATGGACAAGACATAGCTATTGACATTGCAACAGTCAATATGTCGACAAACATGAATATATTAATAGATGCTATTGATATACAGTCAAGTCAGGATAAATCATCTAAGAAAGATGATGATATACCCAAGGATATGGGTACCGATGATAAAAAAGGTGCATCCAATACTCCCAAGGATACAGATACTAAAATGAAGGATGCAACCGATGAGTAGCAAGATGTATCAAAAGAACAAAGAAAAGAGGTAGATAAAACCACTGATGATACATTGAGAAAGGGGGAAGAGCAAGATAAGAGTGAAGGTGTCAAGAAGAATGAAGGTACAAAATTAAAACAAGATTAATTTTTTGATACACCCAAGGTACATGAGGAGATGTCTTCACCAAACCATCCGGTGAACACAAAATAGATACAAAAAGATGCCTCATCCTCTCGACACTCACCAACAAAGTCAACCCAATCTCATGCCTTGCAGATGGTGGTACATCAATCTGCCACCTAGCCAAAAAAGAAGAAGAAGAAAATAGTAAAGAAGTACATTTTGGTTGTGACACTTGATGAAGTCATTGAAGTTCCGAACTGGGACATTACCACTTTGGACAGTGACAAGCTTCAAGAGTTTGGAGTGCTATGTCAGAGAAAATCCATACAAAAGAAGATGATACAAGAACATAGGGAAAACATGGCGCTTGACAAAGCTAAAGAGATACTCCAACAAATTTTTCCTGATGTGAAACTTGAAGAAAATGCTACTGTAAAGGAACAAATTATTGTTCTTACCAACACCATCACAGAGCAAGGTATAGATGCAGAACAAGCAATGGAAGAACAATCAGAAAAGAAATATCAATTCAAGTTAATTGATAAAATCAGCCAAGAAGTGGCATTGAACAAGGTAAAGCTCTCAGAACTCACTGAAGAATTAGAGCCAATGATTGCTGAAGCAATCACCTTAGTTCAAAAGATGTGCACACTTGAGAAATTTGCAAAAGAGAATAGTGACAAACTAGCAGAGATAGATCATAATGTCACAAGAAGTGCACAAAGCCTAACCTCACATGTCGATGGTATAAAGGCACATCATGACACGGTCATTGAGGCAAACAGGTTAAGGCAAGAAATATGGGATGCTGAGACACAATTCAGAGGTGAGATTACTGAACTTTAGGCACATATTCTACCTAATCTTACCATTTTACAGCAGCATATTTCTGATGCTAGAAATATGATAGCAACCCCTGAGATGTCTATAGTAGACAGCATCTATGATATCCATGTAAGGATTTCACTAGAGCACATGGCTCTAGAAATGCTGAAGGAGAAATGGGAAAAGATGATGGAGGAGATCAAGTCCTCACATTCCCACCTTTTTGAAAAGCTATAAGTACCTTTGCCTTTAGAATCAAAAAAGGAGGAAAGGCAATGTATATAGTTATGTACAATATATATATATATATCAATTGAAAAAGAGGAAAAGAAAATACATAAGGATATGTATATATACTTACACTTACCAGCATATACATAGGGGGAGATGTTGCACATATCACCGACAGATTACAAGCATTACCGGCGAACAACAAGCATACCTAACAGAACACAGAGGTAAATGAAAAATGCTAAGTATAAAAGTGACAAGCATCACCGGTAGCCACAAGCATGACCGGTGACACAGTTTTGAGAACTAACCTAACAAGAACAAAAAAGGCATACCCAATGACAAGTTCAAGAAAGGAACACCAATGACCAAGAAAACTAACCGTCAGAACCGATAGACAGATAAAGAACCTGCAAATTGTGGATTTGATTTTTACACGACGGATAAAGCAATGTAATTCTATTTATAGAGTTTTATTTTGTTTTAAATCATAATTTGACGGTCATGAAAGCTTTATGTAAATGCTTTAAAGCATCATAACAGATCTAAAGCATATCTAACTAAAGATCAAGGTCAAGTTGTATACCTTGGATCTAGAGATAACTTATGATGCATGAATCAAGAATTGAACCTAAATTGGTATAAATAGATGTTCAAACTCAATTGTGAGTGATGAATTCATTATTGATGATAGCCATGAAGAGCATCTAAGGAGAAAAAGGTAGAATTCATGCAAAGTTCAGAAACAGAATACATCAGTTGTCAAGAACACACAGAGGCTATCGACGAACAGATAAAGGCATTATTCAATCATGGAAGGATGATTAATTATATGTATGAAGCTTTATAGGATCTATTATTAGAAATTGAATATTGCATATATCATCAGATCAAAGACTTATGTAGTTGCATTCTAACAAGTGCATCACATCTAAAATCCTTTTGTAGAAGGTGGACTTAACCGTTCTTTCCAAATCTCTTAACAGAGTGCACACTTAACAGTGTTGCTAAAGCTTCAAACAAAGTAGATCTTAACAGGTCTCCACTATAATACTCCTAACAGGGTAGGTCATCAGAAGTGACCAATTGTAAGCCTTAACCGGCCCCTTCTTATATGCAGATAGTGAATTTTTGTGGGTAACAATCCCCACCACATTTTTTACTTCCTAACAGGAGTTTTCGGCGATATCATATCTTGTGTTATGTGTTATCTATTTTCATGAATGTTTATGTTATGGTTACATACTAAAAGAACTTAAGATAAAGATTGCATATGCATAAAGAAAGATGAACAGTTAGATAAGATAATTTACAAATTGATGATCAAGGGTTAATGGGCTAACCTAGAAAAAAATTTAGAGGTACTGATTCACCCCTCCCCTCTTAGTACATCATCTCAATATAATTCCAACAGGTACTACTAAGAACTCTATCTTCAATTCCAAGCCAATGTATTTAAGTCAGAGATAAGATCTTCTTAGGTGTCTTGGAAACCTAGATTAGGTTGCAAGACTTGACACATGTTTTCATGTGGCGGGACCATTGTTTTTCATCGTGCAATACTGATCTCAATATCTTTACTGTCCGACTCCCCAATAGAGTCGACAAAAATATGTTGGTAGACATATTTGTTTTTCACAAAAATAGATATTATTTTCTAATTATGACTCCAGCTTGCAAAGAAACACTTTTGTAGTCACCATTTGGGTAAGCATGCACTGATTGCTTCCCTCTGAATTTTTAAGAAGGTACAACTCCCTTTGAAATATTTAATGAATTATTTCTAATCTAACCAATACATATAAATTTTACCAGAAAATACTTAAGGCCACCCTAACTCATTTATGGATGAAGGGTGTTTAATTCATATTTAAAGTTATCTCATACAGAAAATCAAATCTTTGTGTTCTCCACAATTTTCAGGTTCCTAAAATAATCACCACAGTTCATAATTTCATATGCATTTGTTCACTTCAAAATCAAATAAAGATAATTAATGGCACGGAATAAATCATTCATACAGGAATAAATACTTCATGAATTTAAATGCACTGACTCAAATTAATTCCATATATTTCCAAAAAAATGTTTCAGTTCAAAGACAACACCTTTTGATTTGCAAAGCTATCAGATAACATATCATACTTAGTTTTTCCAAACCCTCTAAAGTCTAGCAAATCCAATATATAGTTTTTTTGCAAAGGATAACTAGGTGGTTTCAAAATTGACCTCTTGGTTGGATTTTAAAAATAGATATAAAACTAAAAATACTTTTAGGACACATGTCCCTCAGTACTTGCAAACTTTTTAAAGCAACTAAATAACTATCAGGCTTAAAGAATCGATTCGTGTCCAATGTTATACCAAAATTTTGGGATCATGCTACGTGCATTCTTGCAATCCTTGTAAGCATTCATGAACTTCTAAACTGCCATGATGTTGGTATTATTCATGTGGATATGCCACATCTTCCAAGCTTCCTTCTCCCACTTTAGCCTTGCCACTCTTTCATCATTTTTTGGAAGTTGATCCACACAGAGATAGAGCATATACTCTATTTTTTCTACCTTGGGGAAATCTGCTAGAGTTGGTTTACCCTATTTTTTGACCGATCCTAGTTTTCTTTTGAATGCTTTCACAACTACATCCATGTTGTGTTCAACCTTGTTAGCATGCCAAATCTAAGTAACATTGATACACTTTACATCATTTTCTATGGTTTTACTCAGCTTCTGCAATTGTTTCTCTATTTTCTTGGCTTTTGATATTGTTGCCTTGAATACATTATTTTTTCAGTCTATATTCTTCTTCAAGGAAAATGGTAAGAATTAATCAACTAATTTCAAAGGCTTTTCTGATAGAAACTTGGGGACTCCATACTTATTTATCTCCTGAATTTGTATGGATATAACTTCCCAGTTTGATTCATCAGTTTCCCACACCCGAGCCTGAGTCTAAAATTCACCTATCAGGATATCGATATCATCAAACACTATCTTGGACTCCTGAATGAACTTAATCCCTTCCTTGAGCACCATATCAACCCATTCATCAAAGGTAAATGCCAATTCCTTCACTCTCTAAATTTGATTCAAAAACTTTTGACTTGCAGGATAAGTAGGATCGAATGCTTGAGGAGCTTGAGCTAGGGGCTGGGGTCCAAGATTGTTGAAAGCGTCAATGTATTCAGCCATGGTTTTAATGATCTTCTTCAGTTCCTTTTTATCCTTACTATCCATCCATGAGCAGGTTAACATGCACTTGGAAGACACCTCAAAGTGATTATTTTCTTACTCTCTATTCATGACTCCCAAATATACCTTTACCACCTCAAAATCATTAACAGTGGAATCCATAAATTCTTCTCCAACCTTAGGTATGGAAACTTTAGTTTCCAATCTATGAGTCTTAGACTCAACATCTAACCTGGCAGTAGTATTTAACTTCTTAACCTTAGTGTTTTTTGTCGTATACTTGTTGACCATGTCTCATATGGGTATGGAACAACCTAACTATACTGCACTTCTTGTTCATTGATGTTGTCAGCCATTGTGGGGTGGTGTCTGCTACAACTTTGATACTGGTAGAATTTGTGGGGGTAGACGTAACCTCCAAGTTTTAACCATCTAAATCTAGTATGTCATCCTTCTGTTGCTCCAAGTCCATAGTTGGCAGGTTAAATTTTTTGATCTTTTTCCTTCTCTAGTTCGACATAAACCACCTCATCACTAGCCATTTCCTTTTGATTTCTAGCTTTAGTTCTTCATCTAGTCACTGTAGGGAAGACTGTGATAGGTATTGTAGGGATTTTGTGAGTGGTTGACTTCTTGGTTTTGGGTTTACCCACATCATATATTGGAACAAAATCATCATAAACATGAACTAAACTAATAATTTTGGAGACCTTTTCAAAAGTTTCTTCTTGCATGATTTCGGGTGTCGTGTCCTTCCTTTCACTAAACCATTTCATAGTCCTTTGGATGACCTGAAGATTCCTCAGCTGTATATCATCCTCTTCTCTTTTAGACTACTTGACTTTAGGTAAAGGTTGTCTTTGCATTTCTTCATATCCTGAGTCAGTGACATTTGAACCATCATCTATTACTCCTTATATGTTCATCTTCAGTTTTAAAGTCACAATTTGTGATAATTAGAGCTTTCTCAAAGTCTCATTTTCTTACTTCCACTTCATTAGAGCAATCCTCTAATAAATCTTCTAGGTGGGGTATAATCAGGAACTAGCTTTTCAATTTTAGGGTTCTCTTGGCAAATCCGTTGTTATCGAACCCTTGTCTAGCATGGTAATATTTAAATTCAAATTGATGAAAATCATATCCTATGTTGATTGCATCTAGTAAATATTTACAAGAATATGAACCCAATATTAAGGGAAAAATACTTTGCCTTTCTTCTTCTAGGAGAAACTTTTTCACTACTTGGGAGAGTTTTCTACATAATTCAGCTAATATAAAATAGTCAAAAGGGTACCTCGGTAGCTTCACAGGTTCATCTTTGAATCCTCCCACTCGAATGTAGGTAAAGTGGGGGTTGTGTGTGTATATTTGTGCACCTGTTACCTATGACACAACACTTCAATAAGTCATTCTGGTAGTGAGAAACAAGGATTAATGAGCATATAAAATCCTAACATCGACCTATTGCTTTCTAACTAGGATGAGTGTAGAAAATAACATAACAGCCCTCAAATTATGCTAATACCAGTGACATAAACAACCTAGCATGAAAGATTCAAGTTTAAAACAACTATGTGATTATTTAAACATGCATATTAGCCTAAAAATGAGCATTATAATCATGCAAGAAAGTAACTATGGAGTGTGCATGAAGCTATGAAGGAATGGGTAGCATAACAATGCTTTGAGATCCCTTGAAATTTTGGCATAACAACACTACTATTCAAAAATTGAGGCTTATTATGAGCTCCAAATCTCTTCAATTTATAGAAGAATGGGAGAGAGAGAGGGGAAACAAGGTTCATTAATGGAGCCCCTAAGGTCATTAATGAAGTGTAAGAGCCATTAATGTCTTGGTCATTAATGAGGGTGGGCAAGAGGGAATATCCATTAATGGGTCATTAATGAAATTCATTTAAGAGGCATGGGAGTGAGTAAGGCTCAACTTGGAAAGTTGGTCCTTTAGAGAAGTCAAGCTTGAGAAAGTTGACTCTCTCAAGTGGGTTGAGTCCCTAATCACTTCCCTAATGGAATGTGACATCATTAGGAAGGGGGTTAGAATTAGATTAGGATTAGAAGAAGGTTAGCAAGGGTGCATGGGTTGGGATAGGTTTGAATCTAGGGTCCAAGTGGTTGAGTTGGGTTAGGTTGGGGGTTTAGAGGAATATTAATAAAATGAATTAAACTTATTTAATTCATTCAAAAATAGGAATTTTAATTATTTAAACAGCTTAATTTCTTTTTAATAATTAAAGGACTATAGCCAATTAATTAGATTAATCAAGCTAGGGGATTGGTTCTTTTGCAAGTGAGCAAATGATTTAGGACCTTATATAATTCCTAGTAAATTAATTATTTTAGCCATGTATTTGATTGCTTATTATTTTTGGCTAAAGCAGTTAACTTAGTGATTTTGATCACTTTAGGAAATTAAATTTATTCGAAGAATTATGCCAAGCAGTAACAAAGTCATTTGGACATAATCGAGGATATGATCACACTTAGGGAAAATAGGGTCTATAGTCATAGCAGACCAAATTAGGGTGGTTACATTTGACCCTCTTTGAATTGATGTGCGAGTAGCGCATTGATTCAAATAAATTTTTATTGACTTCAAAAAGTTTGAGAATTCCATTCATGGTTGTTGAACGAAATGCCGATGAGATCAGTCTCGCACTTGATCGAACTAAACTAATAGTATTGATTTTAAACTTGATTATCATCCAAAGATCAATAAAAGACTTTAAAGATACCAATTCTAAACTTGGTTGTCGTCCAAAGATTGATAATACCGATTTCAAACTTGGTTGTCATCCAAAAGTCAGTATAAAGCTGCTAGGAGCTTAATAAGAATCTTTTAAAATGAGGAAACACAAGATATCCAGCTTATGAGAACCAAAGCTTTCTATCCAACAGTTCTGACTTAGTCAAGGAAACTGTTATGCTCCTAGTTTGTTTAATAACGAAGTCATTTTAATGTTGTTTCAAGCAAAAATTTAATTGATGATAGTGTGGTCATGCCCCCTCAGGAATGAAATCGAAGGAAAAGAGTAAAATCCTTTGTTGAAAGAACGTATCACTTGCAGGAAGCGGTTAGGGCAAGAAAGAATGGAGTAGAAGAAGTGGGAAAGATGATGTAAAATAAACACATGATTACCAGTTAATTACGTTTGAAAAGGTGAGTTCGATTTTGTTCCCGATAGATCAGAGATTTTGGGAAGCATGGGTATGTAAATATCTTGGATTTTAGATGAATTAAAAATAGAAAGGATTTTGAGCTTAAAGCCCTATGTTGTTCTTTCAAAAATGCATCATGCAATCTCTAAATGCAGCTATATGCAGACTCTTAGGACTTTGTCACTGATTTGCAAATATTGTAGCATTTTATCATCATTGGGAACTTTTCAGAATAGATACCACATGATAGTACAACCATCACTAATACCCACTGATATTATGAAAGTATGAATACTATGTTTTATTGAAATGTCAAAAATAGACTTAGGCATCAAGGCATAAAAGCCAGGATAACAAAATAGTCACCTTCCTTTTACTATACCAGATTCTGTGTAAGGCAAGATAGTGGACCCACAATGACTTTGAAAACTCACATCCTTGGGTACATTATGCCTTGTATACCTTAGTGAGAATCTAGATTAGAAAACAAACAAGGGAATTGTTTCAAACTCACCGTAGTTTACACATAACAAAGATCAAGATATATGCGGCTATCCACCCATAGTGGAAGCTCTTACCATAAACATCTATATTAGGTGAAATTTATAGGAACATATGAGAATAATCACCATACGTAGAAAACCAAGAAAACATTATGCCCCCCATCCTTGTGACTCTTTGTCTTTGCACAGACGTCATTGAGTAACTAAGAAGACATAATAAATCATCAATTGTGAATCAAGCAAATAAAGTTTATAATTACTTAGATGCCCCTAGTTGAAAACATCATCAGGACATGAAAGAATCATAATCAAACCAATATTAAATTGTGTTTAAGTAGCACTTGTTCATTCATTTTTCAAACACAGTAAAGATTCATCAATCAGAAAGTTGGAATACAAGCAATATGTTCTATGTTTGTGCATTGATAGGATAATATGTTCATGTTTGTGATCCAATATAGCCTTGTAGGAACTCCGTTAATGTAAATGCCATGTCTAGATATGTGATGTTTGAAAAGATACCCTTATTTTGAAAAGTGACATCATTTTGCATGTATCAAGAAACATTGTGTTTATGAGGCAAACCATCCTAGAGAAACCTAGCAAACACAACCTACCATGCTAGAAAAGATGCCCCCAGTGCAAAATGACCTATTCCTAAGATGCAAATGCAGACAAATCCCAAGCGAGGGTAAGATAGCCATTTGGGAAACAAAGTCAGCATTTTAGCACAGGTAAAATTGTGAAGGCCTAGTGTCAGCAATGTATTGATAGATAGAGCGCTGAACACAAGTGACGCCTGATTGTCAGGTTTTCACCACTTGGCAAGATCTTTTCTTTCTTTTTGCAACCAAGATGTCTGTTTGACCAGGTTGGCATCAAGGCACTTTTTTATTTTTCAATTTTTTTGCTATTTTTGCTTTTTTGAATGTTTTTGTAGTATCAAGACGCCTTTTTACCAGGTTTTCACCAAGGATACCATTTCTTCAGGACTTTTTCCACTATTTTTGGATTTCCTTCAGGATCAATTTTCTGAATGTTTTTGGTATTTTTTGAAAACTTTTTACTGTATAGGCTCTGCTAGCCAAACATTAAGCATAGAACTGCTTCAAATGTAGAGTATCGATAGGATCTAGAAGAACGTCCCCCTCAGGTGTAGCCAGTTTATAAGCTCCAGTTTCAAAAGTAGCAGTGATAACATAAGGTCCTAGCCAATTAGGTTCAAACTTTACCTTATGTTCTCTGTTGGGCTGGTTTTTAGGATTCTCTTTGAGAACAAGATCTCCCACTTCAAACTTACATGGCTTTACCTTTTCATTATACCCTTTGGACATTCGTGCTTGGTAAACCTTCAGATGGTCGAATGCATGTTGTTTGTGTTCATCTAGTAGGTCTAAATAATTCACCTAATCATTGCAGTATTTCTCATCAGTAGCCAGACCTTGTAAAGATATCTGTAAAGATAGAATTTCAACCTCAATAGGTAGTACTACTTCAGTTCCATAGACTAGAGAAAATGGCATGGCTCCAGTTGGTGTTCTAATGCTTGTTCTGTAGGCCCATAGTGCCGTATTCAATTATAGATGCCAGTCTCTACTAGACTTACTTACAGTTTGGTGTAGGATCTTGAGAATATTTTTATTGGATGCCTCAGCTTGTCCATTACCTTGAGGGTAATAAATTGAAGAATAGTGTTGATTGATGTGGAATTGTTCACAAAGTTCCTCAATGTCTTGATTTTTAAATTGGCCACCATTGTCTATTACAATTGAAGAGGGTATCCCATATCTACAAATAATGTAGTTCAGAATGAACATAGCCACCTATTTTCCAGTGGCTTTGATTAGCGGCACGGCCTCGACCCACTTTGTGAAAAACTCAGTGGCCGTAATGATGAACTTGTGTCCATTTGAAGAATTGGGATATATTTGTCCAACCAAGTCAAAGGCCCATTGCTGAAATGGCCAATGTGTAATAAAAGCTATAAGTTCTCTGGCAGGAGCATGGATGAGATTCCCATGTGTATGGCATTTATGACATGTTTTTGAGAATTGAATAGCATATTTCTCCATGGTAGGCCAGTAATAGCCTACTCTGAGCAGTTTCTTTGCTAATGAAAAGTCATTCAAGTGTGATCCACATACACCTTCATGGACTTCATTTAATGCTAGATCAGACTCTTCGAGTTCTAAACACCTAAGAAGTGTACCATTGAGACCTTGTTGATATAAGTTATTAGTTATGAGGACATAACGCGATGTTGTCCTAATCAGAGCTCTCTTTTCATTTCTAGATAGATTAGCAAGAATGGTTTGGTCAGTAAGGTAGGTAATGATACTTGCATACCGAGATTGGTCTGAGGTGTTCAAAGCATAGATTACTTGGTATTCAGGGGTATCAAAGGTAGGATAGGATAGTTCTTCCACCAAGAATGCATAGCAGAATTGATGTTCTTCCAGTTGTAACATGGATGCCAAGGTAGCCATAGCATCTGCACCTTTATTCTCTGATCTTGGTATCTGTTGGAAGGTGATGAAGACAAAATACTTCTTTAAGTCATCAACCAGTTTCTTGTAGGGCATCAACTTCTCATCTTTCATTTGGTACTCCCCATTGACCTGATTGATAATTAGTTGGGAGTCACCATATACGTGTAACTCTACAATCTTCCACTCCATAGCTAGCTTGAGTCCGTTTACCAATGCTTCATATTCTGAAATATTGTTGGTGCATGGAAACATCAATTTGTAAGATTTGGGAATCTTGTAACCTTGAGCAGTGATGAATAGGACCCCTACTCCAGAGCCTTATTGAGTGAATGAACTATCAAAGTACATCTTCCATGGATATTCAATTAGATGCATGATTGTTTCATCAGGGAATTCAATCGTTCAAGGTTCATCATCTTGGAGTGGTGAATCAGCCAATTGATCTACAAGGACCTATCCTTTAATAGCTCTCCTTTCTATGTATTCAATGTCAAACTCAATTAGAATCAGGACCCATTTTTACAAATGCCCAGTTAATGTTGTTTTTCTTAGGAGATATTTTAGAGGATCTATCTTAGCAATGAGCTTCACTATATGAGAGAGCATAGAGTGTCTCAATTTTTGTGATGCGAAGATGACTGCTAAGCATGATTTTTCAATAATGTTGTAATTAAGCTCATAGGTGACTAGTGTTCTACTAATGTAGTAGATATCTCTTTCTTTATTTGTTTCATCTTCTTGAGCTAATAAGACTCCTAATGATGTAGTTGTAGCTGAAATATAGAGGAGTAATGGCTTCCATGAATAGGCACCATAAGAATAGGAGGAGTAGCTAGGTACCCTTTCAATTCTGTGAAGTTGGCTTCACAGTGTTCATCCCATTTGAAGGTAACCCCTTTATATAGTAATTTAGTAAAGGGTTGCACCCTATTTGCAAGTCGGGACATGAATCTCCTAATGGACTGGAGTCTCCCTTGTAGTGTCCTCATTTGACTGATGTTGCATGGAGGAACCATCTCTAGTATAGCCTTAACCTTAGCGAGGTCTACCTTAATTCCCTTTCCTAAAATAATGAATCCTAGGAGCTTCCCTTATTAGACCCCAAAGGCACATTTCTTTGGGTTGAGCCTGAGTTGGAAATATTCCATACGATCCAATATCTTTCTTAAGTCATCAATGTGAGTAACTCTTTCTTTGGATTTGGCCAATGTGTTGTCCACGTAGTCCTCCATGTTCTGGTGCATCATGTCATGGAATATAGTTGTCATGGCTCTTTGATATGTTGCACCAGCATTCTTTAACCCAAATGGCATGACGTTCTAGAAAAAGGTGCCCCATGTGCATGTAAACGCAGTTTTCTCTTAATCCTCAGGGGCAATTTTGATTTGATTATAGCCCAAGAATCCACCCATTAAAGAATACATCTGGTAGCCTTTTGTGAGGTCTATGATCATGTCAATGTTAGGTAGAGGGAAGTCATCTTTCAGATAGGATTTGTTCAAGTCTCTAAAGTCTGTACAGATCCTGATAGATTCATCGGTTTTAGACACAGGGACCACATTGGAGATCCATCCTGCATAGGCAATGACTTTGATAAATCTAGATTTTAACAACTTCTCTAGCTCTGCTTTTACTAATAATGCAACATGAGGATGCATCTTTCTAAGTTTTTGTTTCACGGGCTTGATCCCGGGGGCTATAGATAAGTGGTGCATGATTAGATTAGGATCCAGCCCTGGCATATCGGTATAAGACCATGCAAAGTTTATCTTCTTCTCTTTTAGGAATTCTGTGAACTATTTCTTCTCTTCTTCAGACAAGGATTGTGCAAGATGTACTATTTGAGGATTTTCAACGGTGCCCAAATTTACTAGTTGTGTTGGTTCAATCAGTACTTAAGACCTTTCTTGAAAGTGTTTGGGGAGGATATCAAGAGTCTCATCCTTTGGCACCTCTAAGAGGTTTTCACCATTGGATACATCTTTTCTCTTTACTATTTTGGGATCTGATATTGCCACAAAGTGGTTTTCACCATCATCCCTCTTTTTCTTTTTATTTTTCAGTTTTTGACTGAGAAACCTAATATCCTCCTGTGACATGTTCTCACTCCTTGCATTGCGGGAAGAAGGGTAAGGTTCACAAGCATTGAGATAACAAGCTAGGATGTGGTCATTATGAAAGTTGAGGATAGGAGTAGGATCTATTTTAGTCTAATCAATTAGGTCTAGAAGTATCAATGATAGGGATTCAGACTCTGGGAAGGATAGCATCGTGCTAGCATCAAGATAATTAACTAAAATGACATGTTCTTTTAAGTTAATTTCTTTAATGTTTAGATCAATAAGAGCGAGATCATCATTAAAAGGGTCATTGTTAGTTATATGCGGACCAAACTCTAGTGACTCGTCGGTAGAAATCTCATCATCATCTCTTTGTAAAAGGAGGCTTCTTGCTTGTAGCCTATGAAATTCCTCTAGACTGATGTAATCACCAGTTTCTTCATCAATGATTGGGGGAAGGAACTCTTCTTCTACTTCAGGATTATCAGTGTCATTGGGAGGAGTGTTAGGTTGTTTACAAGGACCTGAGGGTGCTACAAACATGTGGATTGTATCTATTCCAATATCTTTAGTGGTGACAGATAGCTCATCCCATTCATAATCATGAGAGTCAGTGACCTCATCATCGAATCTATTTAAGTATTTAGCAATGGTTATTTGATGTACCCAGTTAGCTACCTATGGATCAAAGTGGGGTAGATCAAGGATATGTGAAACTGTGACCAATTTCCCCTAGTTAGGATGCAAATCCTATTGTCGAGGTGTCTCTTGAGTAACTATTTCTATTAATGATATCTCTGGACCAGCTGTCATTGTGTCTCCTACCTCTTGAATGGGAGGTTGTGATAAAAAGGGAGTGTGAAGATCTTTGTGGTACCTCAAAACTGGGCACATAGCGTTCTCCTTGGTATTTGGGATCCTCTGTGCCAACATATAATAATCTTTCATAGGACCACTTCTCTAGTTCATCTGTTTCATCACTCCCTTTATCTGAGTTTGGACTGCCTTTTGAAGCAAGTTTATCAGTTTTAGTATTAAAACCCAGTCCTATTTTGTCTCTAGCATTCTGAAACTCCATGGGTATAGACTCAATAAGCCCTCATCTTGTGTCGTTTAGAGGTCCCTTTCCTTTGTATCCCATCTACTTGAGGAAATCATATCCCTTGCCATACTATTTTGGGGATATCTCTACATGTTTGACCTCAGCCTCCACCGGTTCTCCTTTTTAAAGTCAATCCAAGACTGCATGTTCTTCTGTGTTATCTGAAGAAGATGTGGACACCTTTACCATGCCAGTCACTTTGTGTACTTTTGGCTCCTTAGATGCTATAGGCGTGAATGTTGAGGAGGGTTTTCCATAGGATCTTGGTGACACTGGAAGTTCTATCAGTGAGGGAGTCAGGTCCAGTTTGTACTCTCCCATACCTGTTTCTTAAGGTTTTGCAAAAACTTTTCATAACCATGTCCTTGGTAGTTTCAGGATAAATTATGTCCATATACTCCTTGTTATGTGGGATCATACTATCAGCTTTGATATTGTTACAAGTGTAGTTAGCATCTACAGGAATCATCACTTCCACCCCATTATGTGGGAACTTTATGCATTGGTGGTAGGTAGATGGCACAGCTTGCATTTTGTGAATCCATGGTCTCCCTAATAGGATATTGTAGGAAAAGGCTAGATCCAGTACCTGACATGTGACATTCCTCTCAATTGGTCTGAATTTGATAGGTAGAACAATAAGACCTTTGGAGGATCTTTCTTCCTCGTCATAAGCCTTAATAGTTATTTTGCTTCTAGAGTCAATTGTTTGTTCTGAGAGACCCAGTCTCTTGATTAGATCAAGTGTACAGATATTCAATCATGTGCCTCCATCTATCAACACACATCTAACACAGGATTTATGAATACATACTTTAATATGGAGGGGTTGATTATGTGGATGTGTCAATGACTTATCATCCTCTTCAGAAAAGGAGAGGTAATGTGGCACTGAGATGTGATTGACCATTGCTTGGAATTTGTCTATATCAATATCCTTTGGGACATTAGCAGGATGTAGAGATTGTTCTAGAATTTCCCTATGTACTGTGGATATTTTGAGCAATTCAAAAATGGAAATTTTGGCAGAGGTTCATTGCAATAGATCTACCAAGTCATATTTTTCTCCAGGAATAGTAACCACATGTTTGGCTTCTGGTTTAGGAATAGTAATGATAGGAACCTTGGACATTGATGTTGGTTTTGGGGTCCCTTTGATCGTGACCTATGCTTGGCTTTGTGTTACGACATTTGAGTGGATTGAAACACCTTTGATTGTGACCACATTGATTGACTCAGTCTTAATGTCTAGCATATTGATCACATTGTCATTATTGGAATAGGTGTAGTTGACTTTGTTACCTTTCCCTTTAGATGTTTCCCCTTTGTCATAATTAGGGAAGGGTTTATTGAATGTTGTATGATCCTCATTGGTAGTGTGTCCATCCACTTTGACCTTTCCACCTTCGATAAGGTCTGGAATGACATGTTTAAGCTTAAGGCAATTATTAGTCTTTTGTCCTTTGTTTTTGTGGAAGACACAATATGAATTATCATCCCACCACCTTGTTTTGACCATTGGTTCCCACGGTTTGGAATCTGGGATTGTGAGAACTTTGTTATCCAATAGTGTTTTTAGAATAGTCTCAAGAGGCTCTCCCAAAGGAGTGAATGTTCTTTCAGGTTTTGATGTCCATGTCCGACCCTTGCTATTATCATTGTTTTCTTTGGGTATGGGAGTCATTACTTTGGCATCCTTGCTTGCTTGCATGTTATTAGTCAAATTGAACACCTTGGGTTTAGGGTTAATGTTAGAGGTGTCAACTACTCTATCATTAACAACATTCTTGTTTTACTTCCACCATTTAGGCTTGGAGTTGGAGTTGTTGGTTTGTGTTTTCATTTTGAAGGGTGATCTCTCCCCTTTTGGCCATGACTTCCTCAATACAAAGGGAATTCTTAATCATTTTATCAAAGCTTGGTGAGTCTTTCACTTGTAATGCATAGTTCAATTCAAAAGGCACCAGGTTATTAATGAAGATCTCCATCTTCTCTGATTCAGGAATGGCCCTTGAATATCGTGCAAAGATCTTCCTCCATCTTTGTAGGAAGTGTGTAAATGATTCACCAGTCTTCTATTTGGTATTACATAGGTCCATCATGGTCACATAATGTTGTATATTATAGGAGTAATGTTGGATAAAGCATTGAATCAGCTCCTCAAATGTTTTGACCTTAGGGTTCAGTTTTGAGAACCACTCCATGGCATTACCTCCTAGACTTCTTGGAAATAGCCGCATGAGGTAACTAGGTTCATGCATGTATTCTATGCTAAGAGCATATAATTCTCAGACATGGTCATGTGGGTCAGTTTCTCCTGTGTATATTTCATACTTTGGTCTTGCCATGTTGGGAGGAAATGGGACCATAGTGATACTTTTGTCAAAAGGAAATGGACAAATAGTGTCCAAAGAGTATTTTGTTCTGGGTTTCTCTTTCTCCTGTTTGAGATTTGTAAGCTCTGTTTGCATCAATGTGAGCTGCTTGGCGAGGATAGATATAGGAGTTGGTACCTCCTTGTTGAGCTATCCAACATCATAATCCTTAGGTAATTTGATGCTCATGGATGCTAGATGGAGGAAGTATTTCTCTTTATCTTCGTCAATCATTTTCTCCATTATTTTATGGAATCTCTTGCTCTATTTGAGTTTTTCATATTCTTCTTCAGTGATTTCATTTTCATTGTCTAATTCAAATAGAGGACGGTCAAACTTGGGTTCTTCTTCTTCATCAGTATCTTTGGGCTTTTGGTGTTTGCCATTGTTATATTCCTCAAAAGCCTCACTCCATCTGCAAGTGTCGCTATCCATTTGTGGAGAGTCTAGATAAAGTAGGGAGCTATGAGATATTTCCCCTTGAAAGTGTTGTGTTTTAGGAGGCACTTTTGATCCTTTAAACATGTACTTGTTGCATCTTGTGTTAACCATGAAGTTGTTTCTCAACCTTTTCAATGTTTCCTAATAGTGCGAGTGAGAGTTTCAAACCATTCAAGTGGGTGCGTCTAGGTAAGAGTAATTGTTTGTTGTTGGTGGATGTAAATGATTCCACTGTGAGAGGGTTAGATTGCCCTGATAGTGAGCTAGGAATCAAGTTATTGGTAGAAAGCAGGTAGACCACACGTATTGAACCGATCGTGAAAGACTGACTAAGTATGCAAGGTAGATGTTTGAAAAAGTTCAGAAACTTCAACAGGGAGACCAGAAAATAAAATAGGAACTAGCTATAGAGACAAAAGGGTATCCTAACTAACTAACCTTTTCTAAGAAATAGGTCTATAAGTGCCCTTTGTCCTAGATGTGATCCTCTAGATGCGACCCAGGAAACCCTAGATGTGAACTTCTGATGCCCTAGATGCGGATCTTGAATACCAGATGCAAACCAGGATCCTATATGCAACCTAATGCTGACCAAATGCTACTCAGGAAACTAAATACAAACCAGGAAATCCAGGTTATGAACTTATGATGGATTGTCAGATTTTGATTGATTTCTGGTAAGTACATTTTCAAAGTGCATGAATTTGTATGTTTCCAGATTGCATTAGGAGGTGTTGTAATGTATGAAAAACACTTGTACTCTAGAGTTTGAAATTTTTTGATTGTTTTGAGGAGCTTATCTTTTTAATGGCTTTTTGAACACATCAAACAGTGTTGTATTATTAGGGAGGTAAAATAGACACACATTTTGTTCCTATTCTCTAGGTTTAGGATGAAAATCTTTGCTCATTGACTTAGGCACACACTCAAATGCTAATCAGAATACAGCCATCACCAAGCACGCAATGGCTCCAGTCATGATGTTGTATTAGCCGACTCCAAATGCAAGAGAGGGCACGATATGACGAGTGTCTTGGGGCAGTTACTTTTTTCCTTGCACAAAGATTATCACCCTTTCGGGGATGAATCAAGAATTCTTTCAGTTGAAATTGTTGTCTATTTGTGGGCAATCCATTTGAAACTGTCCCCCATAGAATTGCACAAGGAAAAATTGAGGTGTATATCCCTATGAGTACCTGAATATATGTAGTCTTGCAAGAAAGATTCAAGCAGCTCTGCTCTACATATACCCAAGCATGTTCAAGGAATGATGTCAAAATTCCATGAACAAAATCGGCTCCATCTTCTAAGGCTTTAGCCTACGAGGAAGCAACTATTTATAGTGAGTTGGAAGGATTGGCATAAAACCTATCCTCAACCGGTAGGCCCTCTACTATTAAATATGCGTACAAAGGATTGGCAAGCTTTGGATGTCTGGATTTCTGATTCTTTCAAAGAAGAAGAGCATACTCTCCTAATCTAATCCTTTTTCTCCCAAAACAAAGGAAAGCAAAATAGTTCTTTCCCTCAAGCAATGTTGTGCCTGATTTAGATGTTCCTATTTAATGAAAACAGGATGCTTGAAAATAAAGTTTGCCTTGTTCAATTAGCTACAGTATTTAATGAGTTTGCTTGTTCAATTTCTGTGTCCCAAAAAAGAAATTATACGATGTAGTTTGTTCAGTTATCCCACAAATTTAATGCTTTATTTTTGTCCAATTACTGATTCCAAAAGAATTATACAATGTGATTGCTTGTTCATTTACCCCCGATTTTCACCACAAATGATAAAACAACGTCCGACTTTCTGATTTTCCTCAAGAGGAAAAGAGCATATTATCTGGTTGTTTTAGCAAGTGTGAAGTAAAGGTCTTAAGTTTTGAAAAACTTTGAAAGGGGTTAGTATTTGAAAACAACTGAAAAGGATCTTGCAACCACACATGTTAGTAATGTCTTCCAAGCCCTGAATAGAACCTGCAATCACTTGTTAAGCTACTCAAGATGTCAAGAAACACAACTTGTCAGTCGTTAGATTTAAGCAAATGAAGGCTATAATAATGTTAACCAGATGCGAGCCAAGAATTTTTAGTATGCGAGGTAAGAAACTAGATTTGAACTTATGCTACCAGATACAAACTTTTGGTGACTAGATACGAGCCAGAACTGAATTTGATTCAGGAAACCCTGGATATGGGCCTAGAAAACCTTGATACGGACCAAGAAGTCATGGTGCAAGAAAATCCACCAGATACAAGCTTTCCCAACCAGATGCGGACCTGGACCTGAAAACTAAGATGACAAATTGAGTAAAAATAGTTAGAAAATGGGACCAAGTTGGAAATTGAGCCCCACGGTGGGTGCTAGAAATGTGTGTGTATATTTGTGCACCTTTTACCTATGACACAACACTTCAATAAATCATTATGTTAGTGAGAAACAAGGATTAATGAGCATATTAAATCCTAACATCAACCTATTTCTTTCTAACTAGGATGAGTGTAGAAAATAAGATAATAGCCCTCAGATTATGCTAATACCAGTGACATAAACAACCTAGCATGAAGGATTCAAGTTTAAAACAACTATGTGATTATTTAAACATGCATATTAGCCTAAAAATGAGCATTATAATCATGCAAGAAAGTAACTATGGAGTGTGCATGAAGCTATGAAGGAATGGGTAGCATAACAATGCTTTGAGATCCCTTCAAAATCTTGGCATAACAACACTACTATTCAAAAAGTGAGGCTTATTATGAGCTCCAAATCTCTTTAATTTATAGAAGAATGGGAGAGAGGGAGAGGGGAGACAAGGTTCATTAATGGAACCCCTAAGGTCATTAATGAATTGTAAGAGCCATTAATGCCTTGGGCATTAATGAGGGATGGGCAAGAGGGAATATCCATTAATGGGTCATTAATGGAATTCATTTAAGAGGCATGGGAGTGAGTAAGGCTCAACTTGGCAAGTTGGTCATTTAGAGAAGTCAAGCTTGAGAAAGTTTACTCTCTCAAGTGGGTTGAGTCCTAATCACTTCCCTAATGGAATGTGACATCATTAGGAAGGGGGTTAGAATTAGATTAGGATTAGAAGAAGGTTAGCAAGGGTGCATGGGTTGGGATAGGTTTGAACCTAGGGTCCAAGTGGTTGAGTTGGGTTAGGTTGGGGGTTTAGAGGAATATTAATAAAATGAATTAAACTTATTTAATTCATTCAAAAATAGGAATTTTAATAATTTAAACAAATTAATTACTTTTTAATAATTAAAGGACTATAGCCAATCAATTAGATTAATCAAGCTAGGGGATTGGTTCTTTTGCAAGTGAGCAAATGATTTAGGACCTTATTTAATTTCTAGTAAATTAATCATTTTAGCCATGTATTTGATTGATTATTATTTTTGGCTAAAGCAATTAACTTAGTGATTTTGATCACTTTAGGAAATTAAATTGATTCAAAGAATTATGCCAAGTAGTAACAACTCGTTTGGACATAATTGAGGGTATGATCACACTTAGGGCAAATAGGGTCTATAGTCATAGCAGACCAAATTAGGGTGGTTATAGGGGTACTGTATATAGTAGCTACCATATACACCAACAAGTTTTCAAGATTCATCTATCATCCTTCTAGTCGGAGTTGCCACCAGTTCAACACACAAACTTCCGGTGAACACGTCGTGTACTCTTCTATAAATTTCCAACACTTTGTTCCCTTGCAGAATGGGATAATATCCAAAAATGGTAATGTTTTCTGTCCAAGGTTCATGCAGGATCCCCACCAATTCTTTAGTACAGACTAGACAATATGTGAGATATAAATTCATATTAAAATCTTTACCACAGAGGTGATTTATCTTCAATTCGTCCCTTAGGGCCTCTGCTATCACTTCTCCCTAATCCAAATACCGTTCTCCCTCTAGAATAAGTTGGATGAATAAATATATCCATTTAGTCAATAGGTGGGCCTATGAAGCACCCTTAACTCTATGTAATAGCACCATTAAATCCTTGATATAGGGTGTAAGAGTCTTAGGAAACTGAGAACTGCCCTTTTGAAACTTCAACATCCATTTTCTAGCGATAGTACTCTGGTGTTTGTCGGCGCTCTCGTTGAACCTAGCAATAGATTGGGAGGGAGTAAACTCTTAACATACCCTCTCTAGTATTTTAAACATAGAATTGATAGTCTCATTTTTAACCAACAGTAAAATTCCACCATCATTCTTTCTGATACATTGGTGCCTAGCATCATATCTTTTTATGCATTCTTGAACCAACTCTAGGCACAAAATGGCAGGCAGGAAAGCAATGGATTCCACTAAACCAATTGGTGCAAATTTTTTTGTGAAGGGTTCATCTGCCTCAATTACTAACCTCTCCTTGAACTCCTCTAAATTTTATCCTATGAGATTTGTGTCACTTATTTTTGGGCCTTGACAAACCAAACTAGCAGCATTGCAGAACAGATGAAATACCAACTTCAGGATATTTTAAATCGACTACAACTAGAGGAAAAAACCTTTCTATATTGACAGCAAAGAATTTAAAATTGACAGACATAGAAAGGGCTACCAAAACTCACCTTGAAGCTGAGGGCTCTTGAAAAATCTTGGCACACAATTTTTTTTACCTTTGCCGCTCTATTCTTGAAATTAACAACTATTCATAATGTTTAATATTAACCTTTTAAAGAATGATGGTATAGGAAATCTTACTATTAATCACTATATCTCTCGTTCATGCCAAAAGACTCTGATTTGATGTTTTTATGACATGCCAATTAATAATCATCACATCACTTCCACCACCTTGACAAATCATGATTACTGCAATACTGCTAGCTCACCCATTTTTAATCATTCCATAAAGTACAAAACACATCTTAGGGAAATCAAAACTTGATGAGACATATTACTTTGCTTTTACATCAAATCATGAACCACTGAGAACTCTTTTGAAACTCCTTGAATGTTTAGGAACCTTGGTTACAAGTGGTTCAGATTCTCCTTTACATACTTGGGATCTTAAATATCTATGTCAGTGTGCAAGTCATTAAACTACTTGGTGGGCCAAGCATTACCATCCTATTGAGTTCCTTTGAAACTCTTTGAACCCACTCAAATCTATAGGAACTTGGTTCAAAGTGGTTCAAGGCAGTTCATTATGATTATCGGGTACAAGGTCGTTCATTTATCTTTAGATGTCAAGTTTCTTAAGTACAAACCAAGGCTTGTTAAAAAGACATAGACTTAATCAACTGAAAGGAGTATATGAGACTCAACTTTTGGGTTAATAAATGACAAGGGATTGCATTAAAATTTATTAGACATGAGTTGAATTTCAAAAAACACCTTTTTATTTATGAACATGAATTTCATGAACTAAAAAAATTCTCAAAAGAAAAATGTACATAATATATTGGGGGCTAACATATTCACATATAGTACATTCTCATTCTATCATTTCTATAGACACGAAAAGAGATCCTAAAATCATCACTTCCCTCAAGACTAAATTATGCATTAGCATTCCTATATCTACTTGGGTTATGTTGATTAGGTTTAGTCCAAAAGGGTGTTTATCTCCAAGTTATGTTGTTTATTAGTGTCACACACTTAGCCATTATCAAGGTAGGTTAGTCGGTCATCACTGTGACCGAACCATCCCACAAAGTTTGAGTAATGTATGTACCAAGCAGTAATTACTGCCGAGAAAGTCAATGGTCATAGAGTACTCAAATAGTTGCCAAGAAGATTATATTTTGTGTTGCATAGAAGAGTTAGTCCCTAGTGACAACATATGGATATGTCGAGTGAGACAGTTTGGACTGAGCACCAGAGTTTTCATATGTTGAGCAAGACAATTTTTGTATATGTTTTTGGAATGGAACAAGCACTTAGGTAAACCATTTTGGTCAACTTCTATTTATGATTTAATGATCATTCAAGACATTTAATGGAGTTAATTACACGCTATGGCTAATATCATTAATTCCTATGCATGCAATGCAACCAATCAAAAAATAGGAATGCTTAAGTGGCAAAAGTGATGAATCTAGATCATTGATCTTGATCTGGAGGCTTCATCAATTATATATTTAAGGAAAGATACAAAACCCTAATCATGTATGCGGGTACAAAGAGAAGAGATTGGGTGTGTATGCATAAGAAGCAAAGTTTTGTATATCAGAAGCATAGACCAGACAGAGTGACCGAGCAGAGTAGTCAAGGACAAAAAAGAGTTATATCAGATTTTGAGATTAGTCAAGATTTGGAAAGAGGAGATCAGATATCAGCATTTGAAGTGGAAACTGAAGGATCGGGTATTGATACATTCTAGCAAGTGAATCAAGGTAAATCTCTTAACAGATTAGTCCTAACAGACTTTTGTAAATCTCCTAACAAAGTGCTTACTTAGCTATAAGTTTAAATCCTTTAATCAAGGTAGATTGTATAAATTTGTAAGCATTTAACATGGCAAACCCCTCACAGGATAGATCATCAGAAGTGATCAAAAATTTGTAGCCCTAATAGGAACACTTTGTTACTGCAGTAGTGAATATTTGTGGGTGTCATCCCCACCTCATTTTCACCTTTCAAGGGTTTATGGGTTACCAAATATTTGTGTTGTGTGTTTATCATGGATGTGATTAGTAGTTAGATATATATTACAAAATTGTAGGTTATGTTTATGTATACGTGTTGAATCAGTCTATTTCAAAAGTTTTAAAGTTTTATAGATCCCGATTCACCCCCGCCCCCTCTCTCAGTATATTGCTTTCCCATTTAAGACTTCCAAAAATTGGTATCAGAGCTTTGTTATCTTAGAAGAATTCTAACCACTTGAGAGTTAAGATCTTGGAGATGGAGGTTTATAAGTTGGGAAAGGTCATTGAGAATCATAATATTGACATCTAGCTTTCACTGCAGTAGCTTGAGACAGCAAAAGAGGAATTGAAGAAATCCTTAAAGGCAAGGAAAGAATTAGAAACTCAGCTGAATGATACTCAATATAAAGAAGAAGACACTGAAGGTCTATTTGATAATGGAAATTCTAAAGAAAGTAATGTAGCAATTACAGATCTATTGGACAAAAATAACATGCTAAAAGAACAAGTCAAAATTCTAAAGATAGAACAAGATACTCAATCAATAATACTATGTGAGGTGATTGATCAAAAGAAGAAAGTTGAGGAAGACAAGATGATGACAGAAGAAGATAAGAGACAAATTACTACTATACTTGATGAAAGGACAAGGATGTACAGAATCTCACAAAAAATTAGTTGGACATGGTCAACCAACTGTTATTTGCAAACCAAGAAGTAAACAAGAAAGACATTGAAATTACATATATGAGACCAGAGAACAATAAACTGAAAAATGAGTCAAGATATGAAAGGGAACTCATTGAGAGGATAAAAAAACCTAATGAAGCCTTGAGATAATTTGAGGAACTGATGAGATCACCAAGAAGGACCAATGACACCTCTGGACTTGGTCATACTAAGCACCTATCATCTACTGAAGAAGGAGAATCATCAAAGAGTGGAGAGCAAAGGAATGTAAAGCCAAAGAACAAAAAACCTGCATGTCATCATTGTGGGAAACTAGGTCACACAACAAACATTTATTGAAGCAAGAATGGTAAGTCCAATCTTAAGCCTAAATTCAATGTATATTGCTTTAATCGTAAGAAGCATGGACATCAAGCACATGAATGCAGGTCAAAGACTAGCATATCACCTACTTCACCCAAATTTCAAGGACATTGTTACAATTGCCAGAAGTATGGTCATAGAACCCAGATTGCATATCCAATGAAAAATCTAAGTGGACATCCAAGAAACAAGGCAATGAACTGAGGAAAGGTAACACATTCAGTTGGGATTAAAATACAAGGCATAGTTATCATTATTGTGGTGAAAATGGTCATATTGCAGAAAATTGTATAAAGACACTTTAGAAGTAAATCCAAGAGTTGGATGAATGTAAGTTTGGTTTGTTATAGTTGTCACAAGATTGGTCATACAAGAAGAGACTACACAACTAGAGCACCTGCACCTATTATTGATTAGATAAAGAACCATGGGAATCTGACATGGAGAAAGGAAGAAGCGAGCAATAGTGGAACCAGTGAAGCTGAGACCACCCAATCCAATGGATCAAGTGATCACACTACTTCCAATTAAGAAAATATGGTATGTAAGGAACTATTTTCAAATGCTATATTTTACACCAATTCCTAACATTAGATGTATTAAATTCCATATCTACATAAGTCAAGATGCATTAGGACATATCCAAGGCAAGAATTGAGAAAAGAATTGATATGCACAATTGGTGTTGAGCATCAGTATTAGTATGTGTCGAGCCCCCATATTGACCGAGATGATATATTGACCGAGTTTTGGCAGTGACCAAGTCACAATATTGACCGAGTGATGGAATGAGTTAACCTAGATATTTAGACAAGGACCGAGACAACTATTTTACACTTACTATTGTACTAAACATTTATTGAAGACCTAATTCGACCGTTTGAGGCTATATAATGGATTTTTTCATTCATTTCATTTCACCAAGAGATTAGAGAATTTGCAGAGTGATTCAAAGGTGATTGAAACTGATTTGTGCAAATTCTGTGAAGATTCATTTGTGTATCATTGGAAAATACTGTGAAGTAAAGACCCATTGTTGCTGAGTTACCCAGAATCTATTTTATGAACCCTAATAAATGGTTGCCACTTCCTCTATTAGAGTGAAGAATCAAGACAAGGAGGTAAAGAATGTTTAATTAGTTAGGAGTGATTTGTGTGAACCACCTAATTTCTAAGCTATACTTGAGATTGTGATTAAGGGATATCTTTTAGGATTCCTATCATCGATCCTGTCAAAGTTTTTAATGATTCATGATGTGAGAGCATGCTACATGTGAAAAATGAGTGAGATTGGAGACTATGAGATAAGGCAAGCATATAAAAAATTGTGTAAAAATGGAGCATTGAAGGATAAACACTAACACATTGCTGACAAAGGGGTAGTTTGTGCCCTAGACTTCCCTCGTGATTTCAAAGTCAAATGGATTCGAATAGTTCTCAACAGAGTGCACGACATGTGTTTATGGTTGGAGAATGGGCTAGTAAGAATCACCAAGGAAATCATTCATCGAGTTTTTGGATACCCTATTCTGCAAGTGAAGAGAACTATGAGTTCTCAGAATAAGGAAGTGATTAAAGTGAACAATTTGGAAAAATGAAACAAACGAGGAATGACAATCTCTACAGTCACAAATCCTAAAATCAATTTTGCAATGAGATTTATAGCACACATGTTTTATTAGTCAAGAAAATTAAATAATGTTCCCTACATTCTATTTTACCATGCATGGAAAATAGTCAAGAAATATCATACATATGATCTTGTCAAGTTGCAGATAACTCAGCTAGCTGAGAATTTATCATCAAGCAGGAAGGCAAAGAACTCAATGTGTAAGTCCAGATCCCTGATAGTTTGTATATTCTTCTATATGAAAAATAATTTTCCTACCCTAGGAGATATTGTCTGGAGTCAGAACCAACCAGTGACACTACAGATAAATGATTTTATTCAGAAATTAGGAGAGAACTTTGATAATGTTATGGAGAATTATTTTGTTGAATTCGGGAAGAAAATGAGGTCAAGGAGAAGAATCCATGTATCATTAGTTGAGAAACATTATGATGATGTTTGTTTTCTTATTGACGTTGATTTTACATATGTACAAGCTATAGTACCGAGGGTAGCATGGTTGATGCCATTTCCCTATGAGGTAAATATTGATGAAACATCAGAAGTTCTGCAGGTTTGTCAAGATTTAAATTCATTAAATTTGTAACGTTGAGTACAGAGGATAAGGCAAAGATAGAAGAGGCATTGATAGAAATGTAAGGATCATACAAGATGACACCATTAGAGATTGGGAATCTTGTCCCTGATCAATTATTCAAAAATATTGATGAGAGATGGCATTTTTCCATTAAGACTAAAAGGAAGATAAGAGAAGGGGCATTAGACAAACTGATGCCCGATTCGACACAAAAGCAAAGAACAAAATTCATGGACCAATATAGGAACATGTTTATTCCTAAATTGAGAGTATATTATATATTGAGGAAGGATGTTGAAGGAGTTTTTCAACAAATCAAATTGATTTGGAAGACAATTTTTGGACTAATAGTTGACAAGAATGCAAACAAAGATGAAGGCACATCTGAATAGATAGAGCTTTACAATAAAGTAGACATTGATAAGCCAGATAATCTTGAGGAAGAAATAAGAAAGAAGGTTGAGGATGCATCCACTGTGGATTCAACACTTGATAACCTCATCACAATCACAATTGATGACACACAAGGTGTAAATGTTGAGGACCAGGGTAAGTCAACAATCAACATTCCAGATTCACCTACTGAGGCAAACTTTGAAATTAATGTAGAAGGAGATGAGAGCGTGGAAGAGAAAGTAGATAAGTCTACAAAAAATATCTTATGACCTCATGGTGAAGAAACAAAGGAGAATGAACCTACAAAGATCGAGGAGACACAGGAGCCTAAGGAGCAAGAGGCTATTCAAGCATTAGTATGGTTACCGAATGTCACATCTCTTACACTCACTAAAACTAAGATTGTTGATACAACTGAACAATAGGTAATTATTACTCAAAAGGAGTTTGTTTCAATCAGTGCTGACATCAATACATTGCAAGAAGAGCAAAAATTGAGTATCAGCACACTGGTGATGACATGTAACTGATTAAATGTTTGATAATGTTAAGTTGAAGATAATGCAAGGCATTAAATCAGTTAATGGTTTGTATTGTCATTGATGTCAACTTGATATCATCTGTACGCTCATGCACATAATGCCAAAGAATTCATAGAATCAATGGAACAAAGGTTATGCTTTCAACAATGCATAAAATTCAAGTATTCACTAAGTGACAGACAACACCGACGGAGTGCACACCATCGGTAAAGGCAAAGAAGAAAAGTCACAGTGATACCCGACAAGTAGAAGACAGTGTTCCCCGATGAAGCAAAACCACAGGATGCCCGACAAGAAAAGTCCAATGATACCCAACGGATAGAGATCCCAAAGCTAACTGGAGTTACACCAAAGGAACTAATAGTTGTAACTGATGACTAACTGAAGAGTTGACCGACAGAACAAAGAGTTCAGAAAATGACAAAATATCTACCTGGCAAGAGCTAAAGATAGACTTAACTGGTTGTTTTAATTTTTTTATTCAACCAGAGTTAAGTAATTGATTTAAAGCTGATTTATATAGTTGACATGAAGATAACTATGAGACAAATTAGGAGTTATGCTTTAAATCAAATTGGCTGGATTGTTTTTCATGCCAAGAATCAAGAATCAAGAAACAGTGAATATCATGTCTTTATAAGAGACAAGCTTAATTCATTTTCATATGACATAAAAAGGGGATTAAGGGGAGTGAATAGAAAGAGGATGCTAAAGAGAAACTGATGAAGAACAACTTCATGTAGTACTGATCAATCAAGTTGAAGGAGAGCTAAGGAATTATGCAGACACCAACGAACAGTGAACACAACATCATAGAGTAGAAAGTATGGAGCACAAAAGAATTGAATTGATACATTGATCAGAGAGGTAATGTACTTAAATAGATCTAAAAATCTGCAATTCAATTTGCATTAGAAACATGTCATTTTGTTTCAGCTTAACCATTGAAGCATCAAGTCTCTTAACAGAGTAGGACTTAATAGTCTTCTATATATTGAGGTACATCCCAAGGAGTGCCAAAAAGGTTGATTCATGAAAGTAGCATTGGATATGCCCAATGCCTATTGACAGTCTAAGAGAGAGGCTGATTCAAGGATGGCAGCATTAGATGCCCGATACTAAGTGACAACCTATATGTGTAAAATCCTCTAACAAGGTCAGACCTAATAGTGTGTTTGTAACCTTTAACAGGGTTGGCTCCTAACAAGGCTCACTTCAGAAGAGTGAAAATATGGGGTACCAGTCCCAGTGGTTTTTTTCCCTTAACAGGGTTTCCATGTTAAACATTCATGTGTTATGTGTGTATGATTCATTTCTTTATTATTTTGTATCTGACATAGTTAACACTAGATTTATCGGTATACTCTACATATTTACTATATTTTGGTAAATAGTTATACTGCTTATCAGTAATCAAGGAGAATAAAGATAGATAAGGAAAACTGACATATAGTTAATCATTATAAGTATCTCATGGCATGCATCTTGTAGGGACATAATAATCTAAGGTTTATTGATTGGTGGCTAAGTTAAGGATAAGTTTTTGAGGCCACTGATTCCCCCACCCCTCAGTTATTACTAACAATTGGTATCAGAGCTTGTGTGCTTAGAAGGAAGGTTTCAAGACCTAAGCCAAAGATCACAAGATGAATAGACGAGATGTGCCCAAGTTGAACAAAGATAATTTTGATTCGTGGCAGAGCAGAATAAGACTCCACTTATCAGGTATTGGTAATGATGTTACTCAATTCCTAGAAACTAAATATGTGTTTCCCACATGAGCAACAACAGTTGAACAAATGAGAGAGAAGCATGAACATAATGGCAAGATGATAGAGCTTTCTTCCTCACTCTCTGATGTTGAATTTGAAGATGTCAAAGAATGCAAAATTGCAAAGCAAATGTGGGACAAATTGAAGCTTGTACATGGTGGTGAAAAAAATGTTTTGAGAACCAAGGAAGAAAGCCTTAGAGGAAAGTTTGATGATCTCAAAATGAAAGAAGGAGAAAACATCACTCAGTATAGCACAAGAATTAAAGAAGTAGTCAATGTTATCTAAGGAGTTGGAGGTGTACTGGAAGAAGATACAGTGGTAAGTAAAATTCTAAGAACCTTACTGCCTACTTATGCTATTAGAGTATCTTCCATTCAAGAAATGAGAGCAGTAGCAAATAGAAATGTTACTCTAGATAGTTTAATTGGAAGACTGATTTCATTTGAGATGAATAACTTCAATAATAGTGTCTTACCAAAAATAGAGTCTGCATTCAAAACTTCTATGAGAATAAGTAAATCAAGTCACAAAAACACTATGAGAAAAGATAGTGATAGTGAAAATGAAGAAGATGATCTTGATGAAATAGAAGTACTTATGGCCAGAAGAATGTAGAGAGGCAAAGGTAAATTACCACTTGTTTGTTTTAAATGCAAAGAGATTGGACATTTTGCTACAAGATGTACTAACAGAAGAAAAGATGACCAAAGTAATGACAGATCTTTTGAGAAGAAGTCTGACAGAGGTGATTACAGAAGCTACCGACAATCAGAAAGAAGAGATACCCGAGACTATAAGTACAAAGGAAAGAAGGTCAGCTACCTAGAAAAATGCAAGGATGATGATACTAACACTGAATCTGATGAAGACATCGAGATGGTGTTTGTGGTTGTAAAGGATGATTCAAATGATGATGAAGAAAGGTATGTAGAAACAACTCTCATATCTAAAATTAACAAAAATGATGTTTGGATCATAGATAGTGGCTGCACTCATCATATGACCGGTGATAAGCAAAAGTTTGAGACTTTTGAATAGGGTGGATCAGTAAGAATGGGAAATGACACACCTTGTCTAGTTGAAGGTAGAGGAACAATAATGTTGAATAAATAGATAAAGTGTGAGAATGCTTATTGGGTAAATGGATTGAATTATAATCTATTGAGTGTTTCTCAGTTGAATAATTTAGGTCACAAAGTAGCATTTGAAAATAAGAAGGCAAAGATCTTCAACAAAT
>MU223738.1:851045-913141 GCA_018584345.1 Thuja plicata
CATTAAAAATTCATGTGTTATGTGTGTATGATTCATTTCTTTATTGTTTTGTATCTGACATAGTTAACACTGGATTTATCAGTATACTCTGCATATTTACTGTATTTCGGTAAATAGTTATACTGCTCATCAGTAATCAAGGAGAATAAGGATAGACAAGGCAAACCAAAAGACATTTAATCATTATAAGTATCTCATGGCATGCATCTTGTAGGGACATAATAATCTAAGGTTTATTGATTTGTGGTTAAGGATAATATTTTAAGGCCACTGATTCACCCCCCCCTTAGTTATTCCTAACAACTGGAGCCAAAGAAGAAAAAGTCACATAAGAAGAAAGACAAGTCTACTAGCACATAGGTGACACTAGAGGAGGTTATAGTGATTCCAAAATGGGAGACTGATAACTTGTCATATGAGAAAGTAAAAATTTTGTAGATTTTATTGAAAAGGAAGAGAAAACAAGAGAAATTGAAAAGAGAACATCAATGGAAGTAGGTATTACATGATATAGAGGATATCTTTGTTGATGCATTTGATTTACAAGATATAAATGGGAAGACACCTATTATAGATCAATTGGTTCATATTGTTCAAAATGTGAACAATGATGATATTGAAGCTAATGAGAATCTCATGCAATGGTCTGAGAGGAAGTTTTACACCAAAGTTCTTGAGAAAGTTGCAAAAGATCTTACTGTGAAACAGGTTGCACTTTCTGATATTGTAAGCAATTTAGAGAAAGTTGTACAAAATTTTCATTCTTTGTACAAACAAATTTGTGATATAGAATTCTTTACAAAGGAGAATCAACGGCTTATTGAGAAGCTTCAGTTAGATTTAAAGTCAACAAGACATTCATTGAGCATGGATGCAAGTTCCAGCTCCATTCATTTTACCAAGTTGATTCATGCCCAAGGTAGACTAGCCGAGCTAATGGCTAATGATGGTAGAATAAGGGAAAAATTGATCTCTATTCAAACCATGTTGATACCTTATTTGGAGGTCATGTAGAGAGAATTGCTAGCTACAAAGGAATTAGTAAAAATAGATCCTCCTCTCAATATTGTTGAAAGTTTAGTTGATCTAGCTACTCGGCTAGAAGTTAAACTACAAGTTTTGGAGTCTGTGAGATCAAATTGGGATAATGCATTGGCAATGATTCTATAGCTCCACAAATAATTTTTGGATAAGTACTCTCTAAGCCCAACACCCTCAGCAGCCAAGAGTGACAAAAAACAAGGGGGAAATAGATATTGACAAAGGGAAATAGCTTATGAGAAGAAAGGTATAGGGTGATCCGACAAAACTGTGTCTCACTTTTTGGCCAACTTTGACACTGAAATGAACATTCTGAAAAAAAACTTCACTTTCGAACATCTATTGTCATTAAACCATTAAGAATTTGAAGATGATGTAAACTAGTGACTTTTAGCATTTTGTTTCTAGTTTATAAATATTTTTTTTTTTAAATGAAATTTATTTGTATCCTTTTTTCCTTCTCCTTCAAAAATTATTTTTGTGAAAAATCAGGTTTTTTCAGGAGTGACACTCACTTTGATCAACATAACATTTTTTATAAAACTGATAAGAACGTAATTATTTTGAATTTAGGTTTGTAAAAAATATATATAGGGAATCCATTTGGTTTCATTCAATTTGGTTGAATATTTAATAGTTTATTGAGTTATGAAGTGACATTAATTATAATTTGGACATAGGTTCACTTGGATCGCTCTAACTCTATCTATATATATCAAAATTCATTTTTCTTTTTTTGATAGAAAGGTAACATAAATACCTATTTCCTCAATATTTTTCATAATTTTTTTTCCCTAATTTACTATTTTTCCATAAGCGTCGAACAGAGAAGTTGCTAAATGGTCAGACAACCTATGTTTAGTAAAACTTAAAAAGAAAAGTCTTAATAAACTCAATATATATATAACTCATAATCATTGGAAATATTTCTCAGAGTAAAATCATATTATATTTGGGTTTTTCAAATGAATTTATTTGATCCCACAAAAATTTAATGTCAAAGTGATTTTTTGTCAGCATTTTGATGGGTTCAAAGGAGACTTGATTATAGGTGTGAGTGAGGAGTAGAGGGATTATACCAAAGGGATTTTGATCCAAGAGGCTTTTATCTAGCTATTTTGAATTTACCCCTTCAAATGGGACCTCTCAAGGCTTAAATCATCATATTTTCTTAAAAATGTGCAATTTCAGCAAAAATCAGGACGTTCAAAAAAGTGGGACATACTATTGTGGGACCACCCTATGACATATAGTTGGAAATAGATGAAAATGCATATCAGTAAGTTATGACATATAGTTTTAAAATATTTTTTAGTATGTCAACAGTTATGTACATATATTCTTTATGAAGATTAAGTCATAATCTTAGGGGGGTACTGGATTACTTAAGTAATATTTTGTTAAGGTACTGAATAGTAATGACAAAGTGTTCTTGTCACTAATGTTAAAGGGGGAGATTGTTGATCTCCAAGTTATGTTGTCTATTAGTGTCACACACTTATTCATTATCAAGGCAGGTTGGTCGATCATCACTGCAATTGAGCCATCCCATAAAGGTTGAGTAATGTATGTACCAGGCAGTAGATACTGTTGATCAAGTCAATGGTCACTGATTACTCAAATAGTTGTTGAGCATATTAAATATAAAGTTGCATAGAAGATTTAGTGATGAGTGACAGCATATGGATATGCTGAGTGAGATAGTTTGGACCAAGCACCAGAGTTTTCATATGTTGAGAAAGATAATTTTTGTATATGTGTTTGGAATAGCACAAACACTTAGGTAAACCATTTTGACCGACTTCTATGTATGATTTAATGATATTTCAAGACATTTAATGGATTTAATTATGTGTTATGGCTAATATCATTAATCCCTATGCATGCAATGCAACCAATCAAAAAATAGGAAAGCTTAAGCAGAAAAAGTGATGAATCTATATCGTTGATCTTGATCTGGAGGCTTCATCAATTGTCTATTTAAGGAAAGTGTATCATCTTAAAATGGAAGAACTTCCATGTTAAGAATGTTTAGCCCTCCTTAGGGGGTGTTTTTGACTACCATCATATTGTCCCCTCATTTATGCATCCTTTCTTGCTTATCTGCCTATTTAGGACCCTGATTGGGCCTCTCTAGGCACCTTCCATCCCATCTGGCATGTTTTCTAGGGGTCCTGACCCTCTAGGTAAAGGTCAACCTCAACCTTGACCTAGGTCAAGGATGACCTCTACCTTGACCTAGGTCAAGGATGACCTCAACCTTGACCTATGTCCCCCTTTCAAATCTAGAAGCCAGTCAGCTGCCGGAGGTCATCAAAATTTCATTTCCCGCTTCGGGGTCGTCTATTTTGGGTTCCAAAGCGATGATTCTTAAATTATATTTAATATAGTTCCTCTTATAGGTGCATGGGTCTAATTAGAATTTAATTCCCTTATGGCATCCTCTCTAGAATATTAATCCCTAGTTTCATATAAAAGGAAGCTTTCTCCTCTCATTTTCTCTAAGTCAAGTTAAGCACTAATTCTCTCCAAGTGAAATCAAGAAAGAGGTCATCAAGAAAAAGGTTCAAACTTCCATTTTTCTACATGTTTTCAAGCTTTCAAAGTGTTAAATTATTCCTCTCAATCATTCAAGTTCTCCATTGAAGATCAAGGATTCAAGCTTTCAAGCCTTTGAAGGGATTTGGTTCAAGCATTCAAGATTCATCATTCAAACCCTAGATCTATCCATCACGGTGGAGTGATCTTCCTTCAAGATCCTTTGTGCATCCTCAAGACTCATTCATTCTCCCTTAAAGGTGGATTCCAAGCATACAATCATGGATTTTTATGGTTTCTAATTGATTCCAAGCTTTCATATTTACATTCAAAATACAATTGCATATCTATTTGAATATCTTAGCTTCATTATTAGATTTACTTCTACTACTTGCTAGCATTATTTATTTTAATTATTGATTTCAAGGTTAATTCCTAAATTAGGGTTTGAATAAGGCAAACCCCTCCCCCAACAAACAAAAACCTTTTTTCTTGCAGGAACAGGTTTGGAACAGCAGATCGAGATGGAGATTCAGATACCCTTTTCGGCAAACTTTCGAGGACCAAAAGCAAAATTTCAGTCTGAGACTTTTTAGGTTGATTGTGACCTAGGGAACAATTGAAAATATTTGCAAATGGTGACATTGACTTGAGGGTACAAATCGGAACTGTCTCAAAATAGAAAAATATTTCTGGGTTTTGTCCATCTCGGCATTTCTATTCCAGATCTGGTCTCAGATTTTCCAAAAACTCAACACAGGCTTCAGAAAATAGCATTCTTTGGATCTGAAATATTCAAGGTTAGTACATTTATCATATTCAATTCAATTAAGGTTTTCAATCCATCTAAGACACATTCAAATTAATCAATCAAAACATGGGTACTTAAGATCTTCCTTCTTGGTTCTTATTTCCAATGATTGATTCATTTGTGTATTGATCCATCCTTTTGGGTTAATCAACTTGGATCTATCATTTACATATCTAAGGATAGAAGGAGAGCACATTATTTACCCCCATAACATATTTAAATGTAAGGTATTTTATATTAAATTATTCCACATTTCATCAACACAACATTTTCTACCTTATATTTTGGTAAACCCACGATAGACAACTCTTTCTCTTTGGTGTTATATTTACATTTCATATTAGATATTGCATGCATATAGAAGTAGGTTTTAATTTACTCTCTCTCATTTATATTCCAAAAATACATAATATTATAAAATTTCTTTAAAAACACAAAAACATTTGCATGCTTGTAATTTTACTTTGTGTTAAACGTGTATGATTTTTGTTTTGAATACTTTGATGAGACTTTTGTTGCGAAAGAGGATAGATACCCTAATGAGGTACATGGAAGTGAAGAAGAAATTTGTTCTAATGAGATCTTCATTGATCCTATTCCTATTTTATCCTCCTCTACAACCTCTTCAATTGACCTTTACTATAGGGTGTGTGCATGGTTACCTTCATGTTCCATTATTTACAACATTGATACACCTAGAAAGACTTCATTTAGTGTGTGTTATGTTTCTTTGTACTCTCTTATATTACCTTGTAATGATATATTAGAGAAAGTAGATGACTTTAATATTTCCATCCATGGAGATGAGTTAAGGATTGATTTTAATTCTTCTCCTAATATATGTATTCTCTATGAGTCTAATTTAGAATACAATTCTTTCCCCTTTAGGGATCAAGCTTTAGGTGCTCCTACAATGTGCTCTATTGATAGAGATGATAATCCTCCTATGTGGGATGAACCTTTGGATTTTGATGTTGATTACTCTCTTCCTCGTGAATCCATTATGGGTTATTCTACCTTTTGGGATGAACCCTTGGATAAAGACATTGATTTATCTCTTCCTTGTGAATATGCTTTGATACAAGAGGGTGATTTATTAATGGATGACATATTCATACATGATGATGACTCTTTCTCTAAAACACACTCCCCTTATGTGGACATTTTAGAGAAATAAGAGAACATTATTGATACATTACCTCTAAATGGGATTCCTTCTAGTGATGAGGCATTAGCAGAAAATGATATGAATTCCCTTAATGCTCTCCCTCTTAGTGATGATCCTATGGAGAATCAAGCTCCTACCTCATCTTCTCCTATGATGTATTCTATTTTTCCTTCTTTTGAATCTATTAAACATACTAATGACATAGTGACTACTGAAGTCCAATTGACTTCTTTTCATATGGCTTCTTGTTATGGTCCTAGTTATCATTTACTAGTTAAACAAGGATTCCATAGTTAAGGATGTGCTAATCATAAATAGGGAATTCAAATGCCCTTATAGAATGGGGGGCATGAGCATTCTTATAGATTGGGATTTAGTCCTCAATAACATAGCAATGTTACCAACATCTCAAATAACATTTCAAAACATGATGACCCTATGAAGGAATTTGACCAAGAGGTTGTTCTGCCTAAACTCCGTCATGCTAAGATGATTACTAGACCTAAACACAAAGAGAAATGTAGTTTATACTTCAAGATTCTTCCTTTTTGTTTCTATCATAGATTTCATGATCACTGTAATGAATGTCAAGCTTTACATTATAAGATTAGGCAGCTCATTGATAGTAAAATTATTTATATATCATGTGGCAATGAATTATATCCTATTTTCTCTAAAAAACATTTATGTTCCTATTATGGAACTCCATATTTGTAAACAATGTTAGCCTAATCTTTGAGGGCACGTTGTCTTGCATAGTATTGTGAGTGATATAATAGGTCCCCTTTCATCCTTGTCCCTACGCTTGGGGGGCAAGGATGCCATCTCTTTATTCTATGTCTTTCTAGGATCCACTTTTCCCTTGGTTAGGCAGTATCTATCTATTATGTGATATCCAATCATACATGAAAATTTTGGTTTGCATTGAGAATCTATGTCCTTGATCATAACCTATTTCTGTGTTTGACATTGGGTTTCCATGGTTGATAAATCTCTCATCTTGCAAACTGAATCATGTGTTATCCCTCACAAGGGTTACTTTTTTACTTCTTACATGATATATATTTGCATTCGTCCCTTCCATTGCCTCATAGGAGATGTGACCTTCTTGGCTTGGACTGTGTGTTGTCTATGGATATTGTCTTGATGTTGAAGAAGGCTTTATCCTTGCTCTTTTATTTCCTTAACATGTCAAAATAGTATGTACTTTGCCATCTTAAGGAGGGGGGCATATATACGGCCTCCCTCATTCTATATTATTGCATTTTTGTTCTAACCTTTTGTTTTGCAACATACTAAATCCTCTGAAGGTAACGCACATAAGTTGCTAAATCCTAAAGAGACACGCATTTTTATTTTTATTTTTTGTTAAATCCTTGGAAGGTAATGCACATAAGTTGCTAAATCTTGAAGAGATACGCATTTTAAATTTTACAATATGCTAAATCCTTTGAAGGTAATGCACATAAGTTTCTAAATCTTGAAAAGACACATTTTATATATTTTCCATAGTGATACAAGAATGTGGATCTATGGATATTACAAAAGCTGTCAGAAGACACGTTACAATTACAAAGCATAGTTTATGGGTGAAACTATTGGGCTCTCCCTCCTTGGTGATTCATGGTAAGGTGGGAATCTTACTAGGAAAGGTAATCACTATCTCTTTTCTCTCTTTTCACTTTCATGCTAGTAGGATTAGATCATGAAGCTATGTTATCTATAGTGTTGCTCTTGTCTTTATTATGTAATCATGTATGTTTTCTATGATCAATTGCTCTTTACTTCTATATATTTATGAATGTATGTTGAGTTAGAATCCTTGGTCTGGGGGATCATGTCCTGGACTTAGTGATGTTCTACCTCATTACGATCCACCTGAGTCTTTCTTCTAACTTTACCATGAGTATGTTCAATTTTCATACTCCCGTTAAAGTGGGGGATTAATGTATCATCTTAAAATGGAAGCACTTACATGTTAAGAATGTTTAGCCCTCCTTAGGGGGTTTTTTTTACCACCATCACATTTTCCCCTCATTTTTGCATCCTCTCCTTCTTATCTTCTTGTTTAGGACCCTGAATGGGCCTCTCCGGACACCTTCCATCCCATCTGGCATGTTTTTCAGGGGTCTTGACCCCCTGGGTCAAGGTTGAAATTAACCTTGACCTAGTTCAAGGATGACCTCAACCTTTACCTAGGTCAAGGATGAACTTGACCTTGACCTGGGCCCCCCTTTCAAATCTGGAAGCCAGTCGGCTGCTGGAGGTCATCAAAAATTCATTTCCCACTTTTGGGTCGACTGTTTTGGGTTCCAAAGTGATGATTCTTAAATTATATTTAATATAGGTCCTCTTCTAGGGGCATGGGTCTAATTGGAATTTAATTCCCCTATGTTAGGCTCTCTGGAAGATTGTGCCCTAGTTTCATATAAAAGGAAGCTTTCTCTTCTCATTTTCTCTAAGTCAAGTTAAGCACTAATTCTCTCCAAGTGAAATCAAGCAAGAGGTCATCAAGAAAAAGGTTCAAACTTCCATTTTTCTACATGTTTTAAAGCTTTAAAAGTGTTCAAGTATTCCTCTCAAGCATTCAAGTTCTCCATTGAAGATCAAGGATTCAAGCTTTCAAGCCTTTGAAGGGATTTTGTTCAAGCATTCAAGATTCATCATTCAAACCCTAGATCTATCCATCATGGTGGAGTGATCTTCCTTCAAGATCCTTTGTGCATCCTCAAGACTCATTCCTTCTCCCTTCAAGGTGGATTCCAAGCATATAATGAGGGAGGTTTATTGTTTCTAATTTATTCCAAGCTTTCATATTTACATACTTATTTACATTTAAAATACAATTGCATATCTATTTGAATATCTTAGCTTCATTATTAGATTTACTTCTACTACTTGCTAGCATTCTTTATTTCAATTATTTATTTCAAGGTTAATCCTAAATCAAGGTTTGACTAAGGCAAACCCCTCCCCCAACAAATGAAAACCCTTTTTATTGTAGGAATAGGTTTGGAACAGCAAATTGGGATGAAGATTCGGATACCCTTTTCGGCAAACTTTCGAGGACCGAAAGCAGAATTTCAGTCTGAGACTTTTTAGGTCGATTGTGACCTAGGGAAAAATCAAAAATACTAGCAAATGGTGACATTGACTTGAGGGTACAAATTAGAACTATCTCAAAATAGAAAAATATTTATGGGTTTTGTACATCTATGCATTTTTGTTCCAAATTCGGTCTCAGATTTTCTAGAAACTCAACACATGCTTTAGAAAATAGAATTCTTTGTATCTGAAATATTCAAGGTTAGTACATTTCTCCTATTCAATTCAATTAAGGTTTTCAATCCATCTAATACACATTAAAATTAATCAATCAAAACACGGGTACTTAAGATCTTCCTTCTTGGTTCTTATTTCCAATGATTGATTCATTTATGTATTGATCCATCCTTTTGGGTTAATTAACTTGGATCTATCATTTACATATCTAAGGATAGAAGGAGAGAATCTTATTTACCCCCATAAAATATTTAAATGTAAGGCATTTTATGTTAAATGAATCCACATTTCATCAACACAACATTTTCTACCTTATAGAAAGATACAAAACCCTAATCATGTATGCAGATGCGAAGAGAAGAGACCGGGTGTGTATGCATAAGAAGAAAAATTTTGTATATCAGATGCATAGACCAGATAGAGTGACCAAGTAGAGAAGTGAAGGACAAAAAATCGTTATATCAAATTTTGAGATCAGTTAAGAGTTGGAAAGAGGAGATCTGACATCAACATTTGAAGTGAAAACTGAAGGATCAGGTACTGATACATTCTAACAAGTGAATCAGGGTAATTCTCTTAACAGAGTAGTTCTAACAGACTTTTGTAAATCTCCTAACAGAGTGCTTACTTAGCTATAAGTTTAAATCCTTTAATCAAGGTAGATTGTATAAATCTATAAGCCTTTAACAGGGCAGGCCCCTCACATGGTAGATCATCACAAGTGATCAAAACTTTTTAGCTCTAACAGACACATTTTGTTACTGCAGTAGTGAAGATTTGTGGGTGTCATCCCCACCCCAGTTTTACCTTTCAAGGGTTTCTGGGTTACCAAATCTTTGTGTTATTTTTTTATCATGGATTTGATTAGAAGTTAGATCTATTAAAGCATTTTAGTTAATGTTTATGTATACATGTTGAATCGGTCTGTTTTAGAAGTGTAAATGTTTTATAGATCCTAATTCACCCCCTCACCCTCTCAGTATATTGCTTTCTCATTTAAGACTTACACAAAATGGGTCATATTTTAGGATCCCTTTCCAATGTACATGTGTGACTTGGTGGTTTAACATTGATCACCATTTCACCATATACAGTTATGCTTTGGCTAATAAACTTTTTAGAGCAGCAAACTCCATGTTTTGGGCATAACTTCTTGTAGAAAACTCAAAACCAAAATGTAATCACCTTTTTTGATACCCTTTTTGTCTTTTTTAACATATCAAAGGTGAAAGTAAGATTTTTTTTAACAAAGCCTTCAAAAAAACATTGGTAACCAGACTCTAAGCCTAATTAGGCTTGCTTTTCAATTAGAGACATCTAAAAAAATCATCCATAACTTTTGAAAAACACATAATAAACACAATCTCTTTGGTGAGATTATAGATGATTCTATTAATGATATTTTATCCATTTTTATGAATATCCAATGATTAAAAAGGAAGTTATTGTATTTTCCCTAAAACCAGGAACCCTCATTCCTGAACAAGGCTAATAGGAAGATTACCTTGTTAGAAAAATCAAATGAACTTATCTTTTGGACTACAAACAAAAAAAAATGACTGAAATTGAATTATCTTTCCAACCATTTGAGTTTCAGGTCTATACCATTCTATATATGGCACTTCAACACAAATTATAGTCATATTTTGCAAGAAAACAGTGAGTTTTCTTATTCCAATTTGCATCGAAATGACCATTAACCTTGTGGTAGACCATACAAAGTATTTTAAACCTTTTAAATATTATTTCTGGTTAGTTACAAACCAACAACCAACTCCTAATACCCATTGACTCTTCAACTTTCATTCTTGCATTTTTGCACTTTGATAATATGACAACTTTTTGCAAGAATTTACAAAATTTGACAAACCACAACCTATAAACTTAATAATGACTCGAGACACATTACATACCTTATAAATGGTATTATTAAATGATTCAAACACAACATAAATTCCACTAGGTGTCCCTGCACCAATAAGGTTCACATGAAAGGATAGTCATAATATGTTGTCACAATTTGAAAGAGCAGTGCAAAGCATCCAATGTTTTGGAGAAGCCAAAGCATGGAAACAATGAAAATTGCAAGTATAATTTAGGAAAATAAAAAATAAATGACAACTTCAAATTGATAAATTCTAAATCAGAACAAACAAATTCCACTTCTTTTGATTCATTGGAGAAATATAAGCTACAGAACAAAGAAGAGCAGTTGGTCATGGAGTGCCAATGCAAATACTATGAATCCGTTCAATGGAATACCAACATGATGTGAAAAAATTTTATGACCCGGTAATTACATGTATTTTCATATAAAAAATTCATAAGAACATTGCTATGCTATTAAGGGAAGCCCTTTTAAAGGCCACATGGATCATCCATATGATTATGATAACATTTAAAGACAACATAAAGTGTTGTGGTATGGACAACATAAATTTCAATTGACTATGATGAATCTTGTATCAATCAATGGGAACAAATTAGCGGCATGAAATCTTCATATTGTTCTAAGAAATACAACCCCGAGAATGTAAAAAATATACAACAAGGGAAAAATGCAAATGAAGTACAATTACTACAAGGGTTTGAAAAAATATAAGCATCGAGGCAACAAAATGAATGAAACCCATAAACCTTTTGCACAAAATAGTGAATAAAAGCATCAAGAAGAGAATATGCATTTATTTATGACAACACCCTCAACTTGTATGGATATTCCCAACCACAAAAAACATATGGAAGCCTCACTATTTCACATAGTAAGTTCATGTTGAGATATTGTTGAGATTGTGCATATATGTGTTGACATTAATGTTTTGTCATTGATGAAAACATATGATGTGAAAAATCAAATCAATGCACAAAGAAAAAATATCAACATTACTACCAGGAATATCCACAATATATCTTAAAATAATCTTTCCCCCTTACTCTCATACCAGGTTTTCACATGAATATCTCTCCCCCTTTAACATCACTAAAAAAGGCACATGTATGCACACACAACTAAGAGGGGGGGTGAATTAGTTGTTTCCAAAAAATCAAAACCTTTAACCAAATTACCAATTGTCATCAATCTTAGCAATCAAGCATCTACTCTCAGAATTGTTCAAATTTGATGCAAGAGCATCTTGGGATCTTGGAAATACTTCTCAACCAAAAATATGTTTGCTTTTGTTCTTTAGCTTGTTTGGAGGCTACTCGGTGAAGTATTTGGTAACCCTGTTGCTCAGTTACATATTATGTCTTTCTTGACCTATGGGTCTCAGTGTTTGTTGGCTGCTCGGTGGTTCTTTCACCGAGTTAGTTTAAGTTGCTCGATTATGTCCTTACCAAGTTGTTCATGTTGCTTGGTTATCATCTTACTGAGTTGTTTATACTGATTTGGCCGACTTCTACATTTAATTTTTGTGGCATAATTAATGTGGGGTCTCCCATTGGGATCTCTGTGGACCTAAATCTGGGTCTCACTTTGGGATTTTGAGTGTCGACCTCTTTGGGTGGACTCATATATATTTGGTTCTCTGTTCTTAGTTTAGGGGATCATTTTTAGTAGGAATTTGGTATCAGATTGTAATAGAAGACTAAGTGTTGATGGTAGGTATATGACCTCACATGTATGAAGATCATTCTGTAATTCATTTGAATGTATATGGCTAAAACTAGGAAGGCCTTACAACCTAACATGTAATGAGTTTGATAAATTAATGAAAATATATATGTTGTTTCTTCTCTCCTTCTTGTGTTGTTGCTTCTGTTTTGTGTATCTGTAAGTTGGTTTGGTCTTTGGGAGTGCCTTTGGCCCCACTACCATCCCTACTTTCTTCAAAATTAAATACATTACCTTTAGTATTTCTTCTTGAACAACCAAAATACCATTCTCTGATGAATCCTTCATAGCTCACCAAAATCATAATGTGAACCTCTGCAACTTGAATAAGATCAAGTAAAGACATTCCCAAATACATCTCTAGCTTCACAATATTTGATATTCAATATAGTAGTTGTACTACATTAATCATCTCATTGAACATCTTTCTACGGTGGCTCCTGATGAGAAGAAGCAATTTGAGTACAATGTGAGAGAAAAATAAGCCTTTTTGAGTGCATTTACTAATGCAGATGGTCAAGTAATGTGGATGACATAAAAAGCACAAGTTGTGGAATGTTTTTGATTAAGGTAAAAGCAGGTTTTGAAAGGTGCCCAAAACCTTTTACAAAAAGCTACAAAAGATAGGAATCATAGGCACATACAAATAGAGAATGCCTAAAACGAACAAAAGGTAGGACCCAACAAGAAACAAAAGACCTAAAACAAGAATGAACAAAAACTGGCAAAGATAGGAACAGAAACCAGCACAACTTCTCGAACACCTTCCAGCAAAATTTCTAGACCAACAGAAGAAACATTACATCATTTTCTGATGGGCTACCTCAGCCTCCTTATGCATTTCTTCCATTTTATTGATGGACTACTTTAGCTCCAGCATCTCTTTCGAAATCTCAGGGACTTTTCTTTTAACTCCACTTCGGGTTCTTGGTCCAGGGCCCAAGCTTCCAGCCTTTTCATCAATAGTAATAGTGGTATTTTCCAGCAGGCTTCTTTCCAGATAAGTGTAAAGCACTTTCAGATTTTGGATCGACACTTGTAGCCCTTCATTGTTGTGCTTCAGAATAATCTGTATCATGTGCCCATTGTTGCTTATTTGTTCTTTCATCTCTTTTAGCTTTTCTTCCACAATCTTGTTAACTCTTGTTGTAAAATCCTCATCTCTGTTGCTATCTTTATCCTTAATCATCAACTTATTTTCCATTTCCTCAACCTTAGCTTTAAAAGGCTCCATCACCTCCTGCATCTCGGTTAATTGAATCTTCATGAACATCATCTCCTCTTTCAGCCAGTCTTCCATATTAGCCCCATAGTCAACTTTTCTTTTCGGGATTCTGTCATCTTTTTCAAACCCGACCACATCTGGGCCCATTCTCCTTTTTTTACTATTCCTTTTCTTCACCTTTAAAGTCAGCTGCATCTTATTACCCTCCTCACCATCTTCCTCATTCTTATTTTCCTCTCTTTCATCTCCCTCTTTTCCATCTCCTTTGGGTAAAAGGTTGGTTTCATGGGCAAGTAAGAAACAAAATTGTACATCACAATCTACTACTAAAATTAAATATGTTGTTGTTGCTATTAATTATACACAAGTGATATGGATGAAGCAAATTTTGAAAGATATCAGAGCCTATTGCTATCTATTGTGACAATTCAAGTGTTGTCAATATTTCAAAGAACCTTGTGTTGCATTCAAAGACAAAGCATATTTCTATCAAATATGATTTCTTGAGAGACAAGGTTAGTGAGAAAGAATTCAGATTGGAGTATGTGTCTATAAAAGAGAATGTTTTAGGTATCTTCATGAAGCCCTTTCCAATGGATACTTTTGAGTAACTCTAAGGTAAGCTTGGGATGATTTACCCTCCCGATCAAAGCTAGAGATGCATTGTTTTGCATCAGTCCAGTGTGCTTACAGAGAATATCATTATACTGGATTGTGGTTTTTGGTGGCTACTCCTTAGGGGGAGTAGTGGTTAGCCTTATGAGGTACGTCTTTCACATTTTGGGGAGAGATGCTTATTCATTTTTTTAGAGATGTTTGTTCAAATTTTTGGCCTCTATGACTTAGTGCATACATGTGCCTTTTCCATTGATGTCAAAGGGGGAGAGATATTAATGTGAAAAACTAGTATGAGACTAAGGGGGACATATTGGTTTGAGATATATTGTGGATATTGTTGGAAGTATTGTTGATATTGTTTCTTTGTGCATTGAATCAATTTTTTAGATCATATGTTGTCATCAATGCCAAAGGGAGAGATTGTTGAGATATTGTTGAGATTGTGAATATATGTGTTGGCTTTAATGTTTTGTCATTGATATCAACACATTCCTATTGTTGGTAACAGTGTTCTCGTGTGTTCCTATGATGTTCAGTGAGATGATTATTGTGGTACAACTACTATATTGAATATCAAATGTTGTGAAGCTAGATATGTGTTTGAGAATGTCTGTACTTGATCTTGTTCAAGTTGCAGAGGTTGCATTATGATTTAAGTGAGCTAAGAAGGATTTGTCAGAGAATGATATTTTGGTTGTTTATGAAGAAATACTAAAGGTAATATATTTTATTTTAACAATTCTAAGAGTAAATGCTTGATTTCTAAGATTGATGACAGTTGGTAATTTTGTTAAAGGTTTTGTTTTTGGACACAACTGATTCACCCCCTTCTCAGTTGTGTGTGTTGCGTTAATTCTAACAATTCATGGTTTCATTCACAAAGTTTTTCTATTTCTTACAATGGTACTTCAAGCTTGAAGACAAGGGCTATAAAGGGCATGGTCTGTGCTTTTTTTTCGAAACCCCATAAAGTTTTATACAAATACAAAAGTATATATTCTACAAGAAAATCAAGCATATAAATAAGATTCGAGTAGAATTATTCTCTTTAGAAAAAGAGTTGATCAATTTTAACTTTAATTTTTATAAAATTTGTCACAAAATTCTTCATAAAAAGCCCCCAAAAATCACCGGAGAACTCGTCCATGGTGGCCCAAGTGGAAGGATATAACAAAATGATGAGCATAGAAAATGATATGCCAGAAATTTATGGAAAAGCTTAGATATACCTACGATAATGCAATGGATCTGCATAGTAGAAAAAGAAGCTTCATGAATCTACAAAGAAGGCTCCACAGGAAAGTTTCATCGAAAAAATAGTGAAGCCCTTGATGTTAGTGGTCGCCAAAGCTCAAAGGAGGAAAAAATCAAAGTGAAGATGAAAATGTGGGATTAAATGGCTTTTAGGGTTTCAACCCTAAATTCATGGAATGCAAAGGCTTTTGCCTCATTCTTTTATTTTTTATTTCATTTAAATTTCCCATGAAACAAAGTTTTTATGCCTTCAAAATACATAAATCAATATTGACATTTATTAAGTAATTAGAATACAATGGCTTGAGGGGGGGTTTTTATTTTTGCCTGATTTTGGAAAATTTGGAAGAGGTTGTGACTCATAAGGTCTATTTTTAGGTGTTTTTGGGATAGGCTTGCTTGGAGGGCAAGATTGTTTTATTCCCCTTGCTGTAACAAAGTTTGTATGCCTTCAAAATGTATAAATCTATATTGACATTTATTAAATAATTAGAATACAAGACTTAGTAAATATTAATTAAAATTAATATTTATTTAGTGTTGTATTTTATTATTTAATAAATGTTAATATTTGATTTTCTATTTTTTTGCATTTAAAAAAAGTGTAATTAATATATATTATACAGTGTAATTATAAACTATATAATAAGTAATAAATATTAAATGTAAAAATAGGAAAAGAATGGCTTGAGGGGGGATCCTGTTGATTTTGGAAAATCTGGAAGAGGTTGTGACTCATAAAGCATATTTTTAGGTGTTTTTGGGATAGGCTTTCTTGGAGGGCAAGATTGTTTTATTCCCCTTGTTGTTTGAAGGGATTTTGGGCCTAATTTAGACACTAAATTAGGCACTAAGTTAGGCGCTAATTTAGGCACTAAGTTATAGGCTACTAATTTAGGTGCTAAATTTTATGCTAATTTAGGTGCTACTAATTCAGGTGCTAATTTAGGTGCTAAATTAGGCGCTACTTATTTAGGCACTATTTTAGATACTAATTAAGGTGATAAAATATATGCAAATTTAGGCATTAAATTAGGTGATAAGTTAGGTGCTACTAATTTAAGCCCTAAATAGTGCCTAATTTAGTGCCTAAAATGCCAAGAATAGTGCCATCCCAAAAAATAGTGCTGACTTTTCATAAAATTGTAGAAAAATACATTGAAACAATGGGTGGAAGCAAAAAAGGGAGCTACTCACAGGGATTTGTTGTAGTGATTTGATCCTTAGGGAAATAACCTTTCCTTAGGACTGATCGCTTGTCATGGATCTATTGGAGCTCTAAATTTTTGGCAAAATTTAGAGTCCTATATAGTGATAAAACTCTAAAAATGGCATCCTAAACTCAATGCCCAATAATTGATGACATGGAGTACATGAAATAGGATACAATAATATATTAATTTTTAATTAAAAGTTGAGGGACTGAGGAAGAAAGCTCTATGACAAGAAAAATCAAAATTCGGTAAGCGAAGGTTTCAGAGATGCTGGAATTTTGACCTTCTAAAAAGATGATGTGGACAGAGAATGAAAATGGTCAAAAATTGAAAATCTAAGATAGACTTAGTTTGGAAAATCAAATTTCCTATCCCTAGTAAAAATCTTATGTTCATACAATCTGTTTTGGATTTTTGGCCAAAACCAAATTCGAAAGATAGGTAGTTATTAGTTAGTTTGTTGATTAGTTTTCTCAAAAGAAGTTTTTAAATTTTAACATAGGGTGGTGTCTCTTCACCCTAAAGGGGTGTGAAAACCATTGATCCACATATATATGTGGTGTAAAATTCAAACAAAAAAAGTGAGAAGAAACACATTGTATAATAGAATTTGATCACAATTGCAACATGAACTTTAATCTACTATTTTTTCAACATTAATAAAGAGATAAGTGATTTTACTTTCACTTATGGTAATAGTTTTTAATTCTTTTTCAGTTAGTCTCTCAGGTAAATCTATTTAGATAGATTATTTTATGGTGTTGAATTCTCATGTTATTTGTAAAGTGAAATACATATACAGTTTGATCATCAGTTGAAAGGTGTGGTTGACAAACTTTCCTCTGCTCTATTGGTCTCTCAAAGACAGAGTTAAATTCAGTAGAACTAACTGTATAATCTGGTTTCAATTATAATTCATGTAGAATCCCTTGAAATTATGGTCTTGTTGTATACAAGTTATTAAAACTGTCTTTGAGGTGTACATAGGATTGATATAGAATTGACTTTATTGCCCAAGTAGGAGCAAGGCATTGATCTTATCAATAATTAGAATATAGTCATTCAATTCATTGTTCAAAGTTTGTGATATTTTATTCCTTTGATATACTTCATTTTATATACCTTTTTTCAAACATTTACTCTAATAAAAGCATTTTATTTTTTGCAGTATTCAATATACTATTGATTGAGATACTTACAATTTGATTCCTCTCAAGTTTATTTTCCACCTTGAGAGAATCCACAATTTTTATATTCAGTTATCTGCTATAAAAAGAATTTGAATCAATAGATTTGGATAAGGAATAGGCCTACTAGCCTTGGCTTTCTAGAGCCATAATTGCAGAAGTTCAAACCTCTATTTGGTTGAACTTGTTAGTTGGCAAAAACAATTGGGTTTCCCAACATTGGATTGGAAAGTCCATAGAAAATCCAAGCCATAGTTTTTGGGCACCAACAGGATCCACATGGAAAAAATATTTCCATAAGAATGATCCCTAAGCCACCCCTCTATGCAAAACATTTTTCAAAACACCTTTATGCCTAAAACATTTTTAAGCCGCTGTCGTGTGCAAATTTTTCAACGTAAAATTGACTAGCATAACACAACTTTCTAGACCATCAATTCTCTCTCTCTCTCTCTCTCTCTCTCTCTCTCTCTCTCTCTATCTCTCTCTCTCTCTTTTTTTTTTTTTGTGTGTGTGTGAGGTTAATAAATGTAGACACCTAAAACTGGATAGGTGTTCTCTTATCAAGCAAATCTGCAAATCTCAGCCAAATGCTCTAAATTTCATCAAAATGGATCAAATCAATTTCAAATGGACATTTATCAATCAAATTGGAAAAAATCATTCAAATCAAAGGATAAATTAAACCATGACATCAAATGATTACATATAAGCTTAAAGGGATTAATCAAACTATATAACTGATTTTAATCAATTAATTGTATAGTTTAAATAAAAAATCAAATCCAACCTATTCCCCTACATGGCTAAATTAATTAATTGATTGAATTTAATAAATCCTAATATCCTTCAACATAAATTTGAGAAACCAATAAGAATTGAGAACACAAAGCTCATGGATCACTCTTAATTTGCAATCTCAATCGCTCATTTTTAACTTTCAATCTCAATCACTCAAATTTGTCCCTTCATCCCAACCTTTGAGAAAAGCATTTAAATTGTTCCCCCATTTGAAACCATCTCAAAGCCTTTCACCTAACCAAGGATTGATCATGATCAACTAACTCTACCTCCTACACTTGGGAAAATCTTATAAATAGAAGCCATTTTGAGAGCATAAGGGATCCTAGACATTCATGAGCAATTGCATCCTTATTATAGAGAAATTTAGCAAGATCATAAGCATTTTTTAGCATATTTTGAGCAATTGAGATCATAATAGAATGAATTTCATTAGCAATTTGAGAGTTGTGAGATAGAATAGGCATAATCAAACACAAATTCTCATTCTAGGGTTGTCACTAGTAGAGATTAAGGCTGAGAGCTCTATTAACATACTTAGATAGAGATCCATGAGATGTTAAATACTTTATTTGTCAATTCTTAGATTAAATTATATTATTATTTCCATAGAATTGATAGATAGTGCCTTTATTTCATGAAGGTATGATTTATACATACACAAATGACGCCCACTGTGGGGCTTTGAGCCTCTAAATCTTGTTTTCTTTCAATTTTGTGTATTTTTGGTGCATGTTTCTACTAACTTTGCAGGTTGTAGGTAAAAATGATGCCTACAAGCATAAAAATGATGCCTACTAGCAAACAAATGACACCTACAAAAATCTTTCCTTCTCTGTCTTAAATTCTTTCACTGCCTATCAGACAAAGTGTGTCGCATGTGCATGTAAAGTGACGCCTGCAAGTCAGGAAATCATGCCTATCAGCTTTAATTTGTCACCTATGAACTTTATTATTTTGCAATTCAAATTCTTTGCACCACCTTCTATCTTTCTTTTCATGCCTGTGATTTTTTAAGTAACGCCTAACCGACTACAAAGTAACGCCTAGGCTACTGCAAACCAATGCTTAGCCTACTACAAAATGACGCCAGTTAGTTGTAAAATGACGCCTGTAGTTTGTTGTGTTTTACTGCATGAAATTTGATAAATTCAATTTTCTAATGTTTTGTTACTGTGTTTTTTGTAGATGAAGAGACACATAAAAGTGTAGAAGCCCGAATTGAGGGTCACAAGCCTAAGCAAGGAGGTAAGAATCCAAAATGAGTACTTCAAACAACTTCATAGTGCTTCAATTTTGGAAAATTTAGAAATAGAGAAGGAATCATTTGAGCATTACATTAAAGTTAGTAGTGTTTATTGTTGTGGGTCCACAACACACACCCCATTTCTTTGGTCCTCTGACCATGGGGACCCCCTTTTTTTTTACTTTGTGGTTTTTTGGTCTAGTTTTCCCCTTTGAGTCCTCGCTCGGTTAGCTTTAGAAGAACAGGTGTCAGCATGATCTTAAGAAAAAACCCTTTTTCAGCCCTTTCGGTGTTTTGGGGACCTTAGTACTTTGAAACACCAAAATGGATGAAAGGCTGAAAGTTAGTTTTTTCGGTGTTTTCAACATCCAAAAACACTGAAAGTCTGAAGGTGTCTACCTCTAAAATTTCGGTGTTTCAGACACAAAAACCACCAAAAGCACTGACGTCAAGATCCGTAGGTTATAAGTTGCAAAGGCCCCAATTTGAAAACACTTTACATCCTTGATTCTGATTTTTTTGAGAGCTCGCAACTTCAGCATTTTTCATCTTCAGCCCTAAGCTTGATCGCACACACGTGCCTCTGGCTTTGTTGTACTATGCTCCCTACTCCTAGCCCCTCTGAGGTAGGTCTCATTCACTGCCTCTTGTTCTCTTTCTCCTCCTGGTCTTTGTTTAAAGTTTTAGGGTTTTTTTCTTCACCCTAGCACTTGTTCGGCCTAGGGTGTTTTGGATTTCTTTCTCCCTTGGTCTCTTTGGGGACCTACTGGCACTTTCATTTTGGAAAGGGTCTGTCTGTGTCGAGTCAGGTTTTTCCCTCTAGGTTTTTTTGCGTGTTAGGGTTTTTTGGGTCACGACCTTTGTCACAAGTTTTTTGCCTTTGAAAGGCTGAAAACTAGGTCTTGGTCATCTGTCTTGTTGTCAGAGATTCATCCCCTTCGGTGTTTTAGACCTCCAAAATGTCCAAAACCCTAACAGGTCTAAATCCCCAAAATTCTTGTCCCTCATCATTGTTTCAGAGGTTTGTACTTATTGGCATTTTGGACCCCCAAAATCCTAACAAGTCTGAGTCTCCGAATCCTGGTCTTCAAGCTTCGAGATATTCGGCATCCGCAAAACTTTCAGACTTTCAGATACTGAAAGGTCTAAAACAAACTCACTACAAATGATGGCTTTTCACACTTTTGGCCTTTTCAGCCTCTGAGACATTCTTCATTGTCTGAAACCCCAAAAGTGAAAAAAAACTGCATTCTCAGTGACTTAGAGAGTTTGCTATGTTTTCTTAGTTTAGTCATCTTTCTTTCAATTTGTTTTCCAAATAAGATACTGATACTTGAATGTTTTATTACAGGAATGCCTGAGAAAAAGATTACTTCGCCCATGAAGTACCAATACAAGGGGAACACTCCCCCTTCAAAGATTAGCAACAAGCTTAGTGAGAAAACTGACACTGATATCGGGAATGTGGATCGGGATGAGTTCCTTACAAGATGTGGCCAACCAGCCAGGAGATCAGAGGATTGTACCTCCCTGGTATTAGCAGGACTGGTTAGTGCAGCAACACACCCAGTAGCCATATCTTCACCTGAACTAATCATGACCCTGGCCAATCATTACAACTCTGACAAGAGGGTGGTTTGGAATACAGAGGGCCAAACAATACTAGATATCTAGCCTGATGTCATAGAAGATGTTTTCCACCTCCATAAAGGTGTGGACAAGTTCTATGACTTCTTCATAGAAAAAGGAAACTTATGGTTCTAAAACAAAGGGGAGGAGGCTTATGAAATAGTTAATAATCACTACCTAGAGAAACCTCTCCCCAAAAATAAGCTGGAAAAAATAGACTTGAGGAGAGGATACATGAAAGATGACATCAAGGCAGAAATAACAATGATAAGCAAAGTATACGGGTTACCATAATCATTCCAACTGGAGAATTGGATGATTCTCCTTACATAAAGACTTAGGAGTCGTAAGTCCAGGTTTGACTGGGGAACCATCATTAGTGACAAGTTGGATGAGAAGCTCATGGTGGTGAAACACAACCCTAAGTTCTATATGAGTACTTACGTGGTGTACCTACTAGCAGTAAGGGCGGATTACCCAGGGCTCATAAAGAGAGAAAGCCTAAATGATCCCAATGCATGGCCTCACATTGTATACCCCCAATTGTAGAAAAGGATGAAAATGTCCAAGGATAGCCCAGATTATAAGATAGTCAATGATGCCTTCATTTTTGCAATCATCTGATCTATTGAGGGCGATTGTGTGAAAAGGATGTCAGAGGAAGCAACAGCCAAGGTGAGGGCCATAGGTGCCTATTACATACAATTCAGAACCTTCGCATACATTTGGATAGCAGGATCAATGGTGAATCCAAATAATTTGCCTCGATATCCATATGATAGGATAATCATTTTGGAAATGGCCCGACAGCTCGCAAATGCCTATGAACATATCAAACACAAGAAGAAGCACTATTGGGATTTTCCTATTTCACTAGGGCCTTATAACATACAAGACATGAAGGTCTATAAATCTTTAGCCTTCGAGTGGGATGACTGCCCCTACAGCTATATGACACAGTACGACCCCAGTTTGATCCTATCAGTACATACAGCCACATTATTGGCAAGTTTTACATTCATGAACCACACTTGGAGGATCACTGGATGAACTGCATAGACGATCATGAGGTCAGAATCTGGGATTATTGCAGGATGACTCTTACCTTGGCTAAGGAATTCATAAAGACCCTCATTCCCCCAAAAGTTTGGGAATATGACTCAGAATAAGTCCTGGAGGCCATCTATACAGATGACAAAATATATGACCAACCCATCATGAATGCATAGGTCGACAAAGATGAGAATGATGACATAAATTTTTGGGAAAGACACGTAATAAGAACAACGGAAGGATGGATCAAGAGGCCCTACAAAATGAGCCTAATACCTATGAGGACATTGATGGATCCCCCCAAGAAGGTAGATAAACAGTGTAGAGAGATAAACACAGTAACCCAATACAAGAAGGCACTGCCACAGAAGCTGAGCACAGTGTATGGTCATGAAAGGGAAGTAGAGTACAGGTCAAACCCAAGGCCCAAGGCTCCTAAAACAAGAATGACCAGACAGATAGATCCTCCTACAAGGCAAGCATAGGTTGCACCAGATGAGGTACCTTCTACTTCGGGACAATCTCCTATCACCAGAAAGGGGAAGAAGACATACAAGAGAAAGAAGACTTCTACATCTCCACAATTAGAAACCATACAAGAGGAGGAGGAGGAAGGTGTCCCTCTAGTTAAAAGGATGAGGTCTCAAAAAAGAAGAGAAAAGGAGGCTAGTAGAAAGCACCAAGAGGATCCTAAAGAGCAAGATAACCCCTTTGATGCTCTAGGATCAGATGAGTTCCAGATGTCAGACTTTGAGGGTCTAGAGGGTTTTTCGGACCAAGGCTAGGATACACCAGGGTATACAATTGTACATGAGGTAGGTGGTCCTTCTCTTTTTCAACCATAGGTGTTCTTGACTCCACCTCCTATTCAATTCACTAATCTGAAGCCAAATACACCCAAGGTGAAAGATAATTCTAAGGCGGATCAAGGGTCTAGGGATCAAGAGTCTCCAATAACTCAAGGGGTGACTACCAATGAGCCTACCCTAGGAACCCATAGTGTTAAAACACACCTTCACATCCCCACTCCACCAACTACTCTCCCACCTCTTGTTCCTACTCCACCCCCATTCCTCATAACTCCACCAACTACTCTTCCATTTCTAATCCCAAATTTCCCAACACCTACTCCACCGCCGCCAAGCCCTTTGACTTGCCACATCCCCCTCAAAACCATAGTGGTGGGTATGAATAGTCTCAATACCAAAGCCTCAATTAATTCCTCAAGAGAAGAAGACAAAGGTCAGGAAAAACAAGAGGAGGCAATGCAAGAGGGAGACCAGGTCGAAGAAGAAAGGGGAGAAGAAGAAGAATACTGGAGAAAAGAGAGTAAAGTGGAATAGGGATAGGAACAAGAAGAGGGGCTTGATAAAGAGGTGACTCTAGGGTCCCATAATTTGGATTCAATCCTTTAGATTACTCCATATGAGCCGGTCACTGCATCTAGTAGACCCACCTGGTTTACCAAAGAGATCAAGTCTAGGAGGAGAACCTACTCAGATGAAGATGAAGGGAAAACGTGGATGGAACATTCTTGGGGAAAGCTTTTCATCAGGCAGAAGTCATATTACTAGCACAGACAATGTCCTATGTCACCCAGGATACTAGGGGATGCTAGAAGGCATAGGTTGCGGTCTCATCCACCAACACCTATCAAGCCCAAACTACTTCAGAAGACTATACATTTGAAGAAGTAGATTTTGGGGAACCTACCAGGGAGGGGAGCAAGACACTAGTAGCCTTAGGGCTCAAACATGCTCTAGGTTTTATGAGTAAAGATGAAGAGACCATAAAGGCCTTGACTGAACAAAATGAAGCTTGAAGAGGTTCATCCACAAAATGGTTGGTCCTATCGACCCTAACTGCCCGGAGGCCTCACTACAGGCAGTGTTGGATAAAATAAATTCCCCAAACTTACCAGCAGGTCTAACTCCCTCCTTCATTAAAGAAAGTGCAGATTGGAAGGAGGATTTTGAGCAATACGGGGAAGGGGCCATCAAGAAGATATTCAAACCTTATGGGGTTATCCTAATAGAGGCTACAAATTTGATATATTTAATGATAGAGGATGGTGGCCTGGAATCAGAGACTAGAAAATGGAGAGCCGTCCTCCAAGATTTATAGATCATCAGAAAATAGTGATTCTAGATCTTGGTAAAAATATATAAGGGTGAAGAGCTAGACAAATTTGAGACATGGATTAAGCGCATGACCAAGATAATTGGTATTTATGAGAAATATCAAGCTTCCATATTGGATAAGCAAAAGGAGGTATTGGAACGGGTAGAAGAAGTAGATATCTTCTTTAAGGGGATCGGCCTGGACTTATATTGGGATGAAGATAAGCACATATTACGATCATCCAAAGAGGTGATCCAATAATTCAAGGACATTATGGCAGGTACAGGGACTAAGGAAGCCTTGTAAGAGTTTTTCTATTCGAAGGAAGAAATGATGAAGATGAGAAATCACATAGAAGAAATCCAATTCTTCACTTCCAAGCTAACTGCCTTTAAAGAATAGCAGGAACGGAGGGTTAACAGGGAAAAGAGGAAAGAGATAAACTATGAGGAAATTCAAGAGATCATGCAAAGGCTCTGGGCTGTCCACCTAGAGGTATTTCCAAATTGACCCATCAGACCACAAGGCAGTCTCAAAGAGGAAATCTCCAACACTTAAGATTTCCCTGAAGCAGTTTTTGGCCTTTCGGCCCCTGAAACGATTCAACCCTTCGGCCTTTCAGCCTTCCAGGATTTTTGACCTTATCAGATTTTTGGCCTTTTGGCTTGGCTAGATTTTTGGCCTTTTAGATATTTTTGCCTCTTCGGCCTTCGACAAGTCTAAACTTCGAGCCAATGTCTGATGATAAAACACTTATAAATTTTGACACTGAAAATCTTTGGAGTTGAGGTCGGGGTCCAAAAAAAATGGGTGTTTCCAGTGAGATCACATTTTTCCACACCAATTGAACTCTAAATCCAATTGATGGTGAGATTGAGTTCATTCTGAGAGAACTAAGGGTTCCCTATCAGTCTCCACCGTCAGATGAGCTTCCAGATGAAGATTCCAAGAAAGACTTCCATAAACAAGAACAAGACTCTGAGTTTTCTGAAGAAACCTCTTCTTCTTTTCTCTTTCTTCTTGGCGAGTTTGACCCTCCTTGCATGGGAAAACTGATTATAAATGGGTTCATATATCCATGCAAGTTATCTAGTGTTAGTTAAGAATAGTTTCCCTTTGAGTAAAGTTTTAGTTTAAATTATTTTTTCTCTCTGATGCCCTAAATTTGGAATTCAGAGTTATGGATCAAATTCTATATATTGTAATCAAAAAAGAAATGTAAAGGTTCAAATTCTTAATGCAATAAAGATATACATTTGGTGCTTCATTCATGGTGTGTGAGTTGCTACTACCTATGCAAAATTATTGAATGTATGCTTGCATTATTCATTTTTTCAGAGAGCCTTTTGTTTATTGTGCTTCGAATTTGCGTTTTCTTTTAGTTGGAGTTTGTTGTTGTTTTCTTTACCTTGATGTGATAAATGCATGGAAGAGATCATCTTTGGGCTTAATGATAAATCTGTCTTGTACGTGCACACATCTTGGTGGCTTCACAATTTGATCAATTTTGTATATCTTGCATGAGTGAATACGTCTCCTCTCCAAACGCTTGCATCTGTGAGGTAGTGTATTGTGACTTGGTCTAATTTATTCTTCATGGGTTTACTCCAAATCTCTCCCATCATTCAATTTGCAAGGAAGGGTTTATAACGGTTTATGTTCGTAGGACTTCATTTTCAGTCATTTGCTTATTTTTTGTTACTCTACTCCCTAGTCTCTTCCATCTTTTAAATTCTGAAAATCTAAACATCTTATAAGTACCAAAATTGCATTTATTTACAACACCCATATATGTTAAAATGGAAAATACCAAAAAGAACTAAAGTTTTTTGCAGTTTGATGTCTTGAACGAACCAGCATAGGCCTCCTCGTGAACATTCACATTTATCTTCAACTGAGTAACCAAGCAGGTTGTGACCCGACCCAAAGAACCTTGGGAATAACCCCATTATTCTTTCAAGAGAGGAAATCAAATCTTGAGATCCTAGCAAGTTGGCTTGTGTCAAAACAACGCTCAACACTTACAAGAAAAAGTTTCCATCTCTTAGGTTATTTCATGCATTAAGTCCTTAAGTTGTTTTTTTCAAATTTTATTAAGGAACTTAGTTACATTGTCAATTTCACTTTGATTTTTCTTCACTTTGTTCGATTGTATTGACTATTTTGTTGGTGGAGCCAGAGAGGGAACGATCGCCACTAGGTGAGTGAGCAAAAGAAGCAAAAAACCTCAAAAAAATGCCTACCCTTTGGTAGCATCGAAAGAGTTATTTTTCACATCAAGCTTGCTTTACTTAACTTGTGGAATTTCATTGGTATCTAGTATAATTAAGGACACCCTATTATTGTCCATTCCGAATGAAACATTAGGTATATGCTCTCAAATTTTTGAAGTTGATCAATAAGTCAAAAGTGTTGAGTTTGGGGTGGTAGAAAGAAAGGGAAATAATTGAACCAAACATTTCATTTTTAAGAACCTCCTTGTCAAGAGGTTGAAAAAGAACAAAAAGTGCTTGAAGTGTTTGGAATGAAGAAAAACAATAGGGATATGCTCTTCACTCTTTGAGTGAATCAAACTCCCAAACTTGTTGGAATAAGTTCATTTTCCGCTTTCTATATACATGCTAGATAACTTAGAGACTTAGATGGCCTACCTCCCAAGTACATCCTTACGAGGATGGTGAGAAGGAATGACCCAAAGTGGGAGACAATCGCTTAAGCTGCGATACTATCCGACCCTCTATTAACAAATGCACTCTTCCTTAATAGGTTGTAGTCACTAAATTGTGCTTAAGATTCTTCACTTCCTCTAGTAGTCCTTCAGAATTGTGCAAAAGCGTACTTTTGTGCATTTGGGAAGCCCGCAAGGGGGTAAAATAAATTTTCATTATTTAGAACAGAGGTGTTAATTAAAACTTTGATAAGTAGAAAGCTACCTTTTAGAGCCAACATTGTTTAAGAGCCAAATCTGACTCTAGGTAGATTGTTTGGAAGTTATTCTTGTTCAAGACCTGTTGAAACGACCGAGAACATACACTTAGTGTGTTTTAGGGTTATGATACAAACTTGATGTGTGTGTTGCATTTGTATTTTCATTTTCAAGCAAGAATACTAGTTAACAGATCTGATCATAGACTTAAAATTTTAAAAAACCTAAAAAAATGTGAAAGGACAATAGTTTAAATGATGTCTACAATACTTTATGTGACATGTGCACATTTGAAATGATGCCTATTAGTGTTTAAATACCACATAACTTGTTGGAAACTGACACCTACAAACTGTTAAACATCACCTACAAATAGGCAAACGCCGCCTACAATCTGTAGAGTGCCACGTACAGTAGTTCCAGTCGATGCCTATATACTGTGAAGTCACACCTACACAGCAAGGAAGTGATGCCCAGAAACAAACAAGGGTAGACAATGGACATTTCCTGAGAGTTTGAAAACAACTTAATCACATTTTTTGGATACTCTTTTGGAGATTTTACCTGTTCACAAAATCAAACTGATCAGAATCCCCCATTATTGGACAATTCACAAAATCATTAAGGGATTGATCAATCAGGTGATAAATAAGCCAATTTTTATTGATCTATGCTCATGTAAGCTTTCACCTGATCACATTACGTTAATTCTACCTTGCAATCCGACGGAACTTATCTAAGGCAGGAGATTCCTTTTCCTAGTGACACTTTTACTTCTTCATGACCAACTCAAGAACCAACAAAGGAAGTAGAACCAAACATGGCTTTCCCATTCAAAAATATGGATCCCAGCCTAATCAAAAATTCCAATAGAGATAACACCAATAATAATGGAAATGGCAAGGTCAAAAATAATGGGGTCGATGGAAGAGGAATTGAACCTAACAATCAAAGAGTAGATAATAACAACAGTGGCAAAAATCTTGACCCTAATAATGAAGAGGCCACCAAAGAGAAGGTCAATGAAGCGGTTCAAATCCCTTTCTTCATGAAACTAATGGAGAAAGTACTAGAAAGGGATAGGGAGACGTATTTTATAGACCTAGCACAAGCGGGGACTAAACTCCCTCACAATTTTGATGTTGATCAACTCAAGAAAAAAGAAGAAGAAGCAAACCCAATCGAGACAATTTACATTATTCCAAATGTAGTTAGACACAATGAAACAAAGCGGAGCTCCTAAACCCTTTTCTATCGAGGCATTGTGTCCTTTTTTGTTTGACAAGACACTAATTATGGTCCCATTCTCTAGTAATGTTATTTTTCCTAAGTACGACAAGTATGAAGGAGCATCTGATCCCCAAGATCATCTAAGGGAGTTTTGTGCATTGAGCTTGGAGTTCATGCATGACACAACATATTTAATGAGGTTATTCCCAAGAATTTTAGGAGGCATGGCAATGGAGTGGTTTTCCAAGTTACCCTCCGGCATGCATACTGTTGAGGAATTGGCCTCCAAATTTGTAAATTGTTATTCCTATAATATCAAACATGAGGTTACAATGATTAACTTATGTAATACCAAGAAATGAGAGGGAGAAGGGTTCCTACTTTTCCTACAAAAGTGGAGAGCGGTATTCGCTAGATAGCCTCGAAGTGTACCCAAAAAGGAGAAGATGGATATCTTCATTAATAGCTTGAGTAATGAGATGAATTATCGATTAAGATTGCAATGTCCTAGGTCTTTCCAAGACATAATTGAGAATGGAGTTACTACGAAGGAGGTATTAGTTAAGAGTGGAGAACTTAAGCTTTATAAGGATAATAAGAATACCAACAACAATCAAAATAGGAATCCTCCTAACAATAACCGATTTTAAATGAGGAACAATAACAAATGTTTGGTCAATGATGGAGTTGTGGAAGCTAATAATTTGAAGGCCACTCCTTTTACTCTCATAAGAAGACCTACTCAAGTTAACAATGCAATTCAAGCACCGAAAGTGCCTCTCAACAACAACAATAATAATGACAACTTTGGGAATAATCAAGGGGCTAACAAGCCTAAACCTTTCTTTGCTCCAATGCCTAGAAGGACATTCACACATTTGGTTGAACCACTTGAGAATGCATTGAGAACCCTAATTGCTAATATGATTATTGAATTACCTAGGGCTCAACCCTATGAACCACAAATCAAGCCTAATTGGTGGAGTGAGTCCAGTCATTGTGAATACCATAGGAATCGAGGACACAAAATGAATGATTGCATGCACCTAAGACATGTGGTGCAAGATTTGATTGAAAATGGTGTAATTAAGATATAAGGGCCCCAAAACATGTAGGATTTGAGACAGACAAATCCACAGTTCACCAAGAACACCTGCATGCAAATGACCTGTTACAGGAGAGAAGCAGGAAGAGACAAAAAGCAGAGCTTGGAAAATCTCAAGAAGTGAGAGCAAAAAATGTCTACCAAGATAATGAAATAATAATTAAAAGTTTGACCTATTAAGGTGGATGAAACCCTAAAGCAAGGAAAAGCTAGGTTGCACATTAATAATTAATATAAATATTAATTATAATGCACCTAAGAGACAACTTAAGTAAACAGAGTAATAAATAACTTAATTAATTAAATCAAAGTGATATAATTAATAAGTGTAAAATATAATTACTCCAACACCCCCCCTTAAGCAAATCTCAGGAGGTAAGCTAACCTAGCACAACTATGAAAGCAGGAAAATGGGTCTCAGCAACAAGGTATGATCAGGTACCAAATACAAGGAAATCTCTGTAAACCAGAGACAAAGGAGAAAACCCAGTGGGAAACCCCTCTCCAAAAAGAGAAAGAAAAAAAATGCTAAAAAAACATGAAGGAAGGAAGGCCTCAAGAAGACCCCCCCAAGGACAAATTATGTCACCCCAAGCATAGAATGCAACTGAAGATAGCACAGAGATGCAAAAGGTTTAGTGAAGATGTCAGCAACCTGTGTGTCAGTGGGAATGTACTCCAGAGTGAGAACACCATCCTAAATATGTTGATGGATGAAATGCATATGAAACTCAATGTGTTTAGTGCAATGAATCTCCACTGGGTTGCAAGAAATGTGAATAACACTCTGATTATTGCACCACAGAATGGTGAGATGATCAGGAGAAAAACCAAACTTAGTCATCAACTGCCGAAGCCATAAAATCTCCTGACTAGCATGCACTGCAGCTCTATACTCAGCCTCTGTAGATGAAAGTGTGTGAGCATTCTGCTTCTTGCATGACCATGTGATAGGACCAAAGTTAAGACAAAAAAACAAAGCCAGAAGTAGACTAGGTAACACACGACTGAAAAGGTGTGGGAGAAGGCTTGCAAGCAAGCATGTCAAAGTGTCAAAGCATGTCAAGAGCATACTTCTACTAGTAAATGAATATCCCAGTAGAGGAATGAACAATCTATATACCAAGAAAGTAGTGTAATGGACCAAGATCAGTCATCTCAAACTGCTCCATCAATGCGCGCTAAACATCCTGAATCATAGAAGATGAGCTACTTGTGATGAGAAGATCATCAACATATAGCACAAGGGTCAAAACCTCATCCTCAAGATGTTGAATGTAGATTATAGGCTCAAAATGGTAGCATGTGAATCCTATGGAAAGCAAAAAATAATCCATCTTCTCATACCAAGCCCAAGGGGCCTATTTGAGTCCATACAAAGAATGTCAAAGTCTGCAAACCAAGGAGGAATCTTGCACAAATCCCGGAGGCTGCTCCATGTAAATCTCCTTAGTAAGATCACCATGCAAGAATGCACTCTTCACATCCATCTGAAAAATGGGCCATCCCTGAGAAGATGTGATGAATAAGAAAAGGTGAATAGAGTTCATCTTGGTGATAGGGGAAAATGTCTTAGTGTAATCAATACCCTCAACCTATGAAAAACCCTTCAAAACAAGACGTTCCTTGTACTTTTCAATAGAACCATCATCAGCAAACTTAGTATGATACAACCACTTGCATCACACTAACTTTCTTCCCTTAGGAAGAGAACAAATATCCCAAGTATGATTCTTCATCAACGAAGAATACTCCTCCTCCATAGCACTATCCCATTCAAAATGTCCTATTGCTGCTGAAAAAGTCTAAGGATCACCACAAATAGCATGACTTAGAAGGATAGAACTCACAATATGAGACCGGGTGCGACGGGAAGATGAAGGCTCACCTGCTAGAGATCCTACAACCTCAATTGTAACATGAGCTCATCTAGGCATCTGTGGAGGGTCCTGTGGTGGAGGTAAATGGGGACCACCGAGATCATCATCCTCATCATCCTAAAAAGAATTTGGAAGAGATGAGGGAGTAGTGGTAAGTGAAGTAGACTCTGGAAGCAAGGTATCAACTGCAGGAAGGAGCTCATCAAACTAGACATACCGTCAAAATAAGACCTCTCTAGAATCAGGATCAAACAACCTGTACACCTTAATATCCTCACAGTAGCCAACAAAAATGAGGTGTTGTCTCTTCCACTACATTTCTCTCCTCTGAGCATCAGGTATAAGTGCCCATGCTTTACTACCAAAAACTTGGAATGAAGATACATCAGGCTTGACATGAGACCAAGCCTCCTAAGGAGTCATATGTCGAACTGCCTTATGGGGCATCTGATTCTAAATATAGTTGGCACAATTGACTCCCTCTGCCCAAGAAGGTGAATCCATGGACCTGGACTGAATCATACAATTAGCCATCTCCTAAAGTGTTTTGTTCTTTCTCTCAACCACACCATTCTGCTAAGGGGTGTAGGGAATTGAAGATTGATGTTGTAGACCATGTTCAGAGAAAAAATCCCTGAAAGCTTGGTTCACATACTCCCCCCCATTATCTATGTGTATCTGCCAAATAGAAAGACTAGATTGCTTCTCCAAAAATGTCTTAAAGACTCAAAATGAATCAAAGACATCAGACTTGTACTTAAGAAAGTACACCCATGTGTGCCTGGAGAAGTCATCAATGAAAGTAAGCACATATCTGGCACCAAAAAAAGAAGGAGTAGGAAATGACATGAGGTCACTATGAATCAACTCCACTGGTGCCAAAGCACAAGTAGCTTGTCCCTGAGGAAAAGGATCCCTATGTTGTTTTCCAAGAACACAACCCTAACAAACACCATCAGTGCAAGAAATCTAAGGAAACCCAAGAACAAGTGCTTCTGCTAAATGTATCTATAATTGACATGGCCCAAACGCTCATGACAAAGTCTTCTCACTGAATCTGCATGTGTTATAAGACAGGAACATGTACCATCAGAAGGATCAAATCCATCAAATCTATATAGGCGAGATGCATAGTCAACACTCCTAGTAGCCACGATCAAATCAGAATCATGTAGGTCCTGAATAACCACATCATGTGGTGAGAACTCAACTATCTTACCATAGCTAGAGTGACAAATCTGATAGATGGACAATAGGTTCGTCGAGATGTCGGGGACCACAAGAACATCTTGAAGAGAAACCCCAGCTAATGCAACAGAACCAGAACCCAAAACTAAAAGATGTGATGAGTTCCCAACAGTAATTTGTGAAGTAGCACAAGGAGCAAGTGAGGTGACCAACTACTGAGTGCAAGTCATATGGTGAGAGGCATCAAAATCAAAATCCAGGTGGGCCCAAAATTCATTGCTCTTGCAGTAAGAGCATGACCTTTCCCTGCAGGGGAGGATGTGGATTGAGGAGAAGAAATGTGATGCTCCTGCATGGCTTCCTCTAAAGCCTCTAAACATTTCCAACACCTAGAAACGAGATGTCCATCCTTGCCACAAAAACTAAAGGTTTCAATTGATTTCTTCTTAGTCTTGGAGGTAGACTTAGCATACTTCGAAGAAGATTTACCCTTTGAAGGGTGAGCTTGAGGTTTGGAATCAGTTTTATATGCAGGTTTGGAGGAATACTTACTGCCTGTTGAATCTTTCTTCAGTTTGGCTTTCTATTTTGGTTTCCCCTGTGAAGACTAAACAACCAATGCTTGGCTTAAAGAGCCAGAAGAATCCATCTATTGGATCTTTTCCTGTTCTCATGTCAACCTATCACAGAAGGTCTCAAAGGAAGGCATGGTGTGTCTAGCACCCAAAGCATCCATGGTGGAGTAGAAAGGGGAAGAAAATATTTTATACTATCCTTGCAACTTTGAGAGTATCAGGAAAATACACTCATCATATGTCTTGTTTTTCCCACATCCCTACAAAACTGAACACAGAGACTTGAACTTCATCAAGAAGTCCTCAATAGTGGGAAAGTCGATAGGAGTCAAAAAGTTCAGCTCTGCATCAAGCTGTAATTCCTGGAACTCATTCACTATGCCAAACAAATCTGCAAACTTTCCCCAAATAGTTTGAGGAGTGTTCAAACCATCTAGGTGAAACAGGAGACTATCAGAGATGTTTAGTGCAATCAACCCCATGAATTCATCCATTTTGTTTTTGTGTTGAAAAACCTCAAAAGGGAATTGCAGAATAGGTTGGTTCTCATCCAGACATGACCTTAAGCCATGTGACATAAGCAGCCTAGTCATGTGTGCTTTCCAAGTGTGATAGTTATGTGGTGTTAGCTGGGCCACAGAAGGGTCTGACATTTAGAGAAGAAGACGGAAGAAGAAGGGTCTTTTTGAAGTAAATTACAGAAACTAAAATGCACCCCCCACAATGTATAATTTGATCCCCCGTACACCAAAGAAATAACTTTAGAAAGCACAAAAATAAGGAGAAAACTTAGATGACAGATGCAGAGAAAGAGGAAACTGAAGCCTCTACTTTGATGCCAAAATCAAGAACTCAAACGCCCAAATTTGCAAACAAAACTAGCATGATGGTCTCCAGCTCAAAAAGAGCTTTCCAACAATATTTCATTTTCCAAAAAATGATACCGTATGCAAAATTTATGACCAAAAAACCAACAACACCTCTGAAAGACAAGCTCTCTAAAAAAACCAGTCTTGGGAAAAAATTTGATGGTCAAATCACCGTCGCACCTCCCGGGAAAAAAATTGACAGTCGTATGCACGTCACAAAGCTGTCATACTGAAAAAAAAATTTGGTGGCCAGAAAATTTTAAAACTTGCCGGAAAAAATGTAGACCCCAGAAAATGATGTCACTTTCTAGCAAGTGATGTTAGCAGCTGTGATGGGTTGCGCTCGGGCGGCGATGGTGTAGGGGCTAAGTGGTGGTGGTATTGCGGCCAGGCTGTGGTGGCTCCTGAGTGGGCTATTGGTGGCACCTCAACGGAGGCCATGCGTGGGCCAAGCACGGGCTACGCGGTGGCTGCGATGTGGCGGCGTGGTGGCTGTGGAGCCACTGCATGGATTTGAACACATTTTTTTGCATTTTTAAAATTTTTAAAATTTTTTCTCTTGAAACCCGTGCCATACGGCGGGGAGAGAGAAAAAATTTCTCAAAGACCACTATAGCCAAAAATGGAAAACTTTTTATGAAAAAGTGATCTCCTGGGCCTTCTGAGCGTGATGGTGAGGTCCGTTTTTTCTCAAAGTGCTCCAAAAAAAGTGCATCTTTCAGATTGAAGAAAAAAAGCTAGAATAGCTATGGTTTTTGCTCTTGAATCATAGCTTCAAAAACACCAGACCAGGCAACAACAATGTGGCTCTGATACCATGTAGGATTTGAGACAGACAAATCCACAGTTCGCCAAGAACACCTGAATGAAAATGACCTATTACATGAGAGAAGCAGGAAGAGACAAAAAGCAGAGCTTGGAAAATCTCAAGAAGTCAAAGCAAAAAAATGTATACCAAGATAATGAAACATTAATTACAAGTTTGACCTATAAAGGTGAATGAAACCCTAAAGCAAGGAAAAGCTAGGCTGCGCATTAATAATGAATATAAATATTAATTATAATGTACCTAAGAGACAACTTAAGTAAACAGGGTAATAAACAATTTAATTAATTAAACCGAAGTGCTCTAATTAATGAGTGTAAAATATAATTACTCTAACAAAATAATGAGGATCATACGGCCTTTAAACAACCTTTCTTAAATCATGAGAAAGGTGAGTCTTCAAATTTGAACAACCAAGGCAACAATTCTAAAGGTAACAACAATGTCAATTTTGCTCATCATTATGACAATACTATTAATACCTTATCTAGGCATGAGCATATTGTTAATGTTGTGGTGATTAAGGAACAACCCAAAGTGGAGACTTCTAATGCCATCAATAGGGGGAAAGCATCAAGGATTACCCTACAAGGGGGTGCTAATAAACCTATTGGCCCTACACAATCAAATATTTTGGCTAAACAAATATCTACTACAACATAGCCTTATATTCTGGTTGATCAATTATAAAAGACTCCAGCACAAATTTCTATTTTGGAGTTATTAAAACTTTCTCCCAATCACAAGGAGAGCTTGGAAAAAGCCCTAGTGGAGACTAATGTTCCTATAACTTTGGAGGAAGATAAGTTTCAAAATATGGTAGGACATCTTGTTGCACCACATTGCCTTTCATTTTCAGAACAAGATGATATGTCCATTACTCATCCTCAAAATTTGCCCTTACATATATAAGTTTTAATCCAAATGCATAGGGTCAAGAGAGTCCTCATTGATGGAGGAGCTGGTCTGAACATTTGCACATTGAACCCTTGTCAAGTCTTTAGGGTTATCTGAATCATCCATTGATCCTAAAAAGAAGATTACCATCAAGGCTTATGATGAGGAAGAAAGATCTTTGAAAGGCATGATAGTGTTACCTATTCAAGTTGGACCTATCAAGAAAGACACCATATGCCAAGTTCTTGACATGAAGATAACTTATAATATCTTATTGGGAAGGCCAAGGATTCATGAGATGCAAGAGGTGCCTTCCACCTATCATCAATGTATTAAATTTCCACACATGGTTGAAGAAATCACAATTGGAGGAGATTCTAATCCCTTCCAATATTGCAACACATTGAAACCTCTTCATGAACTATTTATTCCTCATGATAGGGAAGACATCATTCCTAATGTCACCATTGAAGAAGTTAAAGATTAAGGTCCTAAGTTAACATCAAATGCTACATTTACCTCAAATCCTAATCAAACTAACTCATCAACATCAACCAAGGGAAAGGAGAAAGTGAGTTATGAGGGTCAAAGTTCACATGGAAATTCAGTTAAAGCTTCTACACCAAAGGTAGAAATTTTGAAAGCCTCCAAGGATGAGAGAGAACAAACCAAGAAGGATAATTACCAAAAGATGAATGAAATTATGCATAACTTTTAAAAGCAATGTAGAATCAATTCCAAAGGAGTGGGGGAATATTCTGTTTCCCTATTTGATTTGCCAACTTCTCCTAAAACACATGGGAAACCATAAAGTGCTCATCCACCTCACAAATATCAGTCTCATTTTGTAAGAGAGAGTGACAAATCAGCCCTAGATAAGGAGGACAATGAAGTTTTACAATGGCTCTACAAAGAGGAAGATACATCAAACAATCTTGTTAAAAGAGTGCAACATATCAATATCCAAATCAACCAATATGGAAAGGGATTTCAAATTATGAAAAAAATGGGATACAACAGAAGAGGACCCTTAGGAATCAGGAATAGAGAATTTCTAGAACCCATTGAACCTTCTTGGAGGTCAAAGGATGAGAAATACAGAATAGGTTATCAAGACAAACGAGAAAGATCAAGCCCTATGCATGATTTTCATAAGCATGTAGACATGGTAGTCTTGGAAGTAATGGGAAGTGTGTACTGAGAGGGGATGGGTGAATCAGTACCTCTAAATTTTTTATTTAATTAACATTTAACCTTATGTAAACAAATCTTTACTTTACTGATCATATCTAGTGTTCTTTCTTTATGCATGTGATGTCAATTCATAATCTTAATTGTATGTAGACATTCATAGAAATATTGATGAAATAAATAACACAGAACACAAGATATGGTAACACAGAAAACCCCTGTTAAAAGGTAAAAACTGCGGTGGGGATGGCACCCACAAAAACTTCACTATCTACAGATTGGAAGGGGTCGGTTAAGGCTTACAATTTAATCACTTCTGATGATCTACCCTGTTAGGAGTATTATGTGGAGACTGGTTAAGGTCTACTCTATTAAGAGCTTTAGCAACATTGTTTAGTGTGCACTCGGTTAAGAGATTTACAGTAGGATTGTTAAATCCACCTTTCTTGAAAGGATTTCTTCTATTTGCTACACTTGTTAGAATGTAGACAAAAATACTCATTGACCCTAGTGTATGCAATCTACAATTGTTGATTACAAATCTATTAAAGTTTACATGTACAAAGTATCACCTAATGTGATTGATTAATACCTTTACTGCTTGATAGCCTTGGTTCTTAGTTCTTGATAACCAAATTCATCTTTTTTTGTTCTTCTTCTTGAAACTCTCAGTCTGATCCATAGATGTGCTCGTTGGTTACATTCATCATCTCATCCATCTCAAAAGAATGATTGCAACATCTATTTATACAATAGATTGACCTAATTAAGTTTCATGTATTACAATCTTAACTCTATGATCAAAGGTTTACAACTTGACCTTGATCTCCTAGTTTGCATGTTTTTAATCAGTTAGACTAATTAAAACAATTACAATTATGTTTCTTGTCCCTCAATAAATAGTTTTAAAATCAAATCAAAACTCTAAAAATAGAATATAACGGTTTAATCTGACGTGGAAGTCAGATCCACTTTTCTCAAGATATAACTGACTTTCAGTGTCTGATGCTCGGTTTTCTCTGAAATTAGTTTGACTATCTTTCGGTGTTCCTTTGTTGAACTGTTTGTCAAGTTCCCTTGCTCTGTCGGGTTCCTCCATTTCTGCTCCTTCGATTTGTAGTGTAACCTGCTTGTCGGGTTCCTTTGTATCATCTTCGGGTTGCATTTTTTATTTAAACTGAAACCTGACTTTCGGTGTAGTGTAACTGATGTTTCATAACAACTATTTTCTCTTTGCATACTAATGGCAAAACTTATGTCATCAATCTCCCCCTTTGACATTAGTATCAAAAATTGATATGTGCATAATACTAAAATAAAATTTATAGTATGTACACCATGTATATTACTTAGTCATTTCATGAATCCCTTATGCATATATTGGTATAGTATAGTATATATGTATGTACACTTGTCTTTATACTATTTCTTCCTTTTCACCTTTTTACTATATGCTCAGTACATATCATTTTTCTTTTCCCCCTTTTTTGATAGTAAGGGAAAAGGTGTATACCTATAGCTGATCAAAAATATGAGAGTGAGAAGTCTTCATTTCCTCCATCATCTTCTCCCATTTATCCTTTAGATTCTCAAGAGCCATATGCTCTAGTGTGATCATGGCATGCATGTCGTAGATGTTGTCTGCTACAGACATCCTGAGGGGTGGCAATTAGCTATTTTTCTAAACTTATATGTTGTTGCAGAAGTGTGAGGTTCGGGAAAAGTTGAGCCTGTATCTCGGTAATCTCTTCTCTGAATTGTGATTCTGCTTCCCAAATTTCTTGTCTTAACCTTTTAATTTCAATTATCTTCTCATAATGCAATTTGATTGCATTTCCATCTGTGGTTAGACTTTGAGCACTTTCATTTAGATCAAAATCGATCTTTGCAATATTGTCATGATTATCCTTTGTGAATTTCTCCAAAGTGCATAGCTTTTGAATTAAGGAAACAACTTCAGTAATGATTGGATCTAATTCATTTGTTAATTCTGAAAGCTTTACCTTATTTTCTGTCACTTCTTGGCTGATCTTTTCTATCAATTTATATTGGAACTTTTGTTCTGCTTGTTCTTCAATAGCCTTTTCTGCATCTACATTCTGTGTTGTGATGGTGTTGGTAAGAATGGCAAGTTGATCTAGAATGGGGGCATTTTGATCAACATCAATGTCAGGAACTATTTGTTGTAATATATCTCTTGTATTTTCCAATACTAGAGAATATTTGTGTTCTTTTCTTAGCTTTTCCTGCATTGCTTTCCTTTCACATATCTCTCCATATTCAATAAGAGATTCATAGCACAATGTAGTTGGATCACACTTTGGTATTTCAATGATTTCATCAAGTGTGACCTCCAACTTACTCTTCTTGGTTTTCTTCTTCTTCTTTTGTGATGCACTTGTATGCAAAACCATTGCAAGTTTCTCTACCTGGTCTGATGTGCTAGAGGAAGGCTTTTGTGGTGTTGTACCTTTTTCTTTCTGCTCGGGGTTTGCCTTTCAGTTGTCTGAGGATGTCTCCTTATCTACCTTCAGTGTATCTGCAGCATCTCCTTCGGTGTTCTTAGGAGTGGTATCAACTGTCTTATCTTGTTCACCTTTCTCTTTTTGCACTTAATCTGTATCTTTCATTTATGCATCTTTTTCGGTGTGGTCTCCATCTTTTTTTTCTCCACTGATGATTACATGTTTATCAGTTGTATCCTTCTTCTCATCATATGTATCTTTTTGTTCATCATTACCCTTATTCTTGGGTGTGCTTTATTCCTTCTCAGGTAACTTCTCCTTATTCAAGATAATGTTAATAGCATGTATCAATAGTTGTATTTGTCATGGTGTGTCTACCTATGCTAAATCTATTGTAGTTTCATGTTTGTCAGTTTGATACTTGACAATAGTGACATCTTCATCTCTTTGTACTTCATCTGCAGGATCTCCTCCGATAATATCAATGATTGTATTATCTGGACATGTTTCATCTGCAATGTCCATATCCTTGTTGGCTCGTGTGTTTAATTATTCTTCATTAACATCTTCATCTATGATAATAATATGTTCGGGGCTCTTTTTACGTTGATCATGTTTACTTTGCTGTGTGTCGGTAAGAGCAATTTTTGGCTCAGGACTTGTATCCTTTTTAGGTATATCAAGTATCTTTCTCCATTCAACTTTACTCTTTCTATCTAGTTCAAGTAGATGTCCTTGAAGTAATTGATAGGCTCTTAACTTTGGTGAGAACCTTGTGGAATGTTTCTTCATCACTTCTTTAATCTCCTCCATTTTAGATTCGGGAGCCATGGCAGATACTAGGTCTCTTTCCCTAATCTCTTTCTCATAGTGTAAATAAAATGTCCATCTTGTTGATAATCTATCCTGAAGTTGTTTTGGCATATTATCTTCAAATTATATTGGAAGATATTTGAATATACACATCATTTTGATAATTTCCTCTTCTATTTTATTTTGATCCTCAGGATCCAATGTTAGCCATTTCTTAATCTTTCTATCATTCATTGTTCCTGATTTGATAATTGAAGCACATACTTCATCAACATTTTTAGGAATCTTATTCTTTTCTTTTGACAAATTCATCCTCCTGAGTATCTTCTATATCTTCCTTGGTTAGGATTAATTTCCTTCTCCTCTTTGGTGCTTTGGTCTGTTTGGTTTGAGGTTTTCTTTTGTAGGTCCTTACTTGACCTTTCTAGATCGGTGAAGGACTTGCATCCTTTTTTTGTCTGACTCCTAGTCCTGGATGCAGCAGTAGTCCTAGGTTTCTTTTTGGGTGGAGGTAGTGGTGTATCTGACTTTGTGGACTCTAAGTCACTCTCCTTCTCAGCTTCATCAATGGGTGATTGACCCTTGATTTCTTCTCTCTGTTTAGTTTCCTCTTCATTCACTGATAGCTTCTTCTTCAAGTTCTTAACCATCTTATCTTTCTTCCTATCAATCTTCTTCACAACTAAGCCAGTTTTAATCCTTTCTTTGGCTTCTTCATAAGTTCCAAACTTAGTTTGTGATTTGTCTAATGGCTCATTTATCAATGCCTCAATAGCATTTGATGCTTGATCTATGTTCACATTGTAGTCAAGTGGAGATAGCTATGTTGTTCTCGGTACAATTGGATTGATGTAGGTGTAGTCAGTGTCCACCATAAAACATATGTCAGTCTTGAACTTTTCTACTAATTGCTCTAGAATTCTCATTCTTTCTTTGAATCCAGCAAAATATTAATCCTTGACTGATTCAAAATTATCTCCTAGTGATTTGATGAACTCACTGATCTATATGGTCACTAGTCTAGTAGTGTCCCATTTTGACATTTCCTATGGATGGGAAGGATTATTGAAAATAGAATAATATGCACATGATGAGTGAACCCAACTTACATGAGTTGGAATTTGTAGTTCTTATTGTTTTCATGTTCTCATCCAATTGTCTTAATAGAAGTTCTGATAGATTCAATTGCAGTCCCTTCTTGACAATCTTGTATGTTGTATCCACTGCTTCGGATGCTATACTATTCAACCTGCTAGCTTGAAATAACTTGTATCCTAAGACACATGCTCCAAATTTAATTTCATCATTGGTGATGGTGGATACCTTTAATCATATTCCATCCCATGTCGCTCTTGTATTCTTCTCAATTTCAACTTTAGGTGGGTGTTTTAGTACCTTTACCTTATCGATTATGGGATAACTGGTAACAGCGTGTATGGAATCCCTAGTTATTGATTTAGGCTCATCTAGCCATAACTTTCAGTCATGTATCATGCTCAACACTAACCGAATCCATTTGTTCTTGAACTCCTTTGGGAACCATAGGGAATTTGTGAGCCCTTTTACCTCAATGTGCTTATGCTCTTCCTTGATAGTGCCATCATCATTGTAAATCTTCTTGTAAGCTTTCTCAACTTCCATGTCTCCTATTTCTGCTATCTTCCAGTGTATATATGTTCACACGTCTTCGACAAGTAAAACCCTAGATAGTATTCTGGAGAATGCACTAGCATTGTTGGGTTGTGAAGCAACCTCGGGACATATCTTGTAATGAGGTTCCTCACAGGTTGAATTCTTGATTAGGTTGACCTTATTCTTCTTATCATTCTTGATCTTAGAGATTCTAGACGTAGTTGCCATCATTTCTAAAATTAGGTCTTTTTCCCATAAATGAAAGTAGAGTTCTCGATTATCTCTGTTACTTACTTCAACCTATGTAGCTATTAGGAATCTTTTTGGAGTGTAAGGACTTGAATTGTAGGCGCTCTACAATCAGGTCGCTTCATGCTCAGGTTTCACTCTGTCTCTTCTCTCTAGTCGCTTGGTGAGAAATGACACCCTTCCATCATCTATTTATAGACTTTTCCCTAAGTCAAGTCATTAATGCTCAACCACTTCTTGGTGTGTGAATACAGAGTCATTGGGTGATACACTAACTTCTCTTATGGTGAAAACACAATGCTTTGGGGTAGCTGTCAACTTGTTACATTCACTGACGGATTTTGGTGTATGATGATGTCAACATTGTCACCTCAAAAGATTACCAACGGATCTTGGTTTACACTAGCGACTTAGCCTTTATGTGTTAACCAACGATTCTAGGTAAGTATAGATAACTTATCTTTGAATGTACACTGATGCATTTTAGTATGTATTGACCGATGAGATTTAATTCACAGAATTATAACAAGTAATACCATAGTGCATCTTTAATCATGTTGATTTGGTATTTTAACTATGTATAATGGAACTGATGCAAAATATAACTTGGTATAATGCAGTTCCATACTTACTTGTTTTGCTTAGGTGGGGGTGGTGATGTCACTAGATCCATTGGATAAGGTGTCACCAATTGCATTGCTCGGTCCATCTTCATCAGTGTTTGTAGCTTTCCTCCACATTTTGTTTCTCATCTTCCTGATGTCTTTAATGGTGTTTCCATTGGCAAAGGTGCTGGTCTCTGTCATTCGGTCTCTGTAGTCTTTCTTCAAATGACCAACTTTATGATAGTGTAGACATGTCATTTCGGGGTTAGTCTAGCTCCTAGAATTTCTTGTCCATTGTCTCATACAGTTTGTAGCTATGTGACCAAATCTCCCACATGTTGTACAGTTTGTCCATGTATTATAATCCCAAACATACTGGTTACCGACTCTTTTCGGTTGATAAGCATTTTCTTGATCTTTAGGTTTCCATGCTTGCTTTTTCTTCTTCCATCATTCAAGAGATGTGTGCCCATGTATTTTGCAAGTAGGATAGTATTTGTCCATGTAGGTTTCCTTCTTTGGTTGTTTCACCTTAGATTTACATTCATATGCTTTATGTCCTTTCTTGTTACATTTATAACAAATTCCTATGAATGAAGATGTGGATTTAGGAATACCTTTCATTTTTCTCTTGCATGCATTTGATGTGTGGCCTTACCTTTCACAGTGATTGCATGTCAGCTTTCTTGGTCTTGGATTTGTGTACACATTCTTTGGATCAACTTGGTATGGTGATTCTCCATTCTTGGTATAGCCTATTCTGGTGTTGTTGTTGGCTCTCCTTTGTCCATCAAGAAAATCATCCATCCTTTTTTTGCTTTCTTCAACTCTCTTGATTATTTCATAATGTTGTTGTTGAATTCTTACTTCATGTTTCAGCTTTTCATTTTATTCTCTTAGTTCACCGATAACTTCTATTCTTACAATGAGTTCTGTATTTATTCTATTTGCCTCTTGACTCATAAGAATAATCTAATTTGTGATCTCATGATGATGTTTTGTAATTCTTTGTATTTCTGACTCTTTCTCTTGTATCTTTTCAATAATCTTCCTCCTATCATCAATAGCTAGTGTTCTTTCTTGCTCTGCTTGTCTAGCATTGTTCATGACATCAATCATTCTTACCATGTGTGTCTCTTGACCGATTTGCATAGATTTTACTTGTCTAGCCAGATGTTGATTGATTTCATTAAAACTTGTGATGCTTTCTTGAGATGTGTCTGATGCTTTGCTAGTTGTAGATCTGGAAGACTCAAATAAATCTGGTATCTCTTCTTCTTGATAGTCTTTTTCATTGTTTTGAGTTCCCATAACTTTTATTTCATCCAGTAGCTCTCTCATTTTGTTTCTTGCTTCTTTGTACTGCTCATAGAATATTTGTATCTCTAGCTTCTGATTCTCAATACTCTTGTCAAGCCTGTACTTCTCCATTGTATGATCTTTTCTCTTAAGTATTTAAACTTTCCAAATAAGAGATCTAGCTCTGATACCAATTGTTGGAAATAATGGGAAGTGTGTACTGAGAGGGGAGGGGTGAATTAGTACCTCTAAAACTTTTAGTTAATTAACCTTTGACCTTATGTAATCAAATATTTCTTTAACGATCATATTTGATGTTCTTTCTTTATGCATGTGATGTCAATTCATAATCTTAATTGTATGTAGACATTCATAGAAACATTCACGAAAGCAATAACACATAACACAAGATATGGTAACGCAAAAAACCCATGTTAAAAGTTAAAAAATGTGGTGGGGATGGCACCCACAAAAAATTCACTATCTAAAGATTGGAAGGGGTCAGTTAAGGCTCACAATTTGATCACATCTGATGATCTACCCTGTTAGGAGTATTATGTGGGGAGTGGTTAAGGTCTACTCTATTAAGAGCTTTAGCAACATTGTTTAGTGTACAAACGGTTAAGAGATTTACAGTAGGATTGTTAAATCCACCTTTCTTGAGAGGATTTCTTATATTTGCTACACTTGTTAGCATGTAGACAAAAATACTCATTGACTTGAGTGTATGCAATCTAAAATTGCTGATTACAGATCCATTAAAGTTTACATGTACAAAGTATCACCTAATGTGATTGATTAGCACCTATGTTGCTTGGTAGCCTTGGTTCTTGGTTCTTAATAACTAGATTCATCTTTTGTTGTTCTGCTTCTTGAAACTCTCAGTCTGATCCATAGATGTGCTCATTGGATACATTCATCATCTCATCCATCTCAAAAGAATGATTACAACATCTATTTATACAATAGATTGACCTAATTAAGTTTCACGTATTACAATCTTAACTCTATGATCAAAGGTTTACAACTTGACCTTGATCTCCTAGTTTGCATGTTTTTAATCATTTAGACTGATTAAAACAATTAAAATTATGTTTCTTGTCCCTCAAGAAATGGTTTTAAAAACAAATCAAAACTCTAAAAATAGAATATAACTATTTTATCTGACATGGAAGTCAGATCCACTTTTCTCGGGATATAACTGACTTTCGGTGTCTGATGCTTGGTTTGCGATGAAATCAGTTTGACTGTCTTTTGGTGTTCCTTTGTTGAACTATCTATTGGGTTCCCTTGCTCTATCGAGCTCCTTTATTTTTGCTCTTTTATTTTGTAGTGTAACTTTCTTTTTGGGTTCCTTTGTATCATCTTCGGGTTGCATTTTTGGTTTAAACTAAAACCTGACTTTCAGTGTAGTGTAACCGACGGTTCATAACAATTGTTTTCTCTTTTCATATTAATGGAAAAACTTATGTCATCAGGTAGGATCCAAGAGTGAGGATGATTCCAGATATTATGAGTGGGATACCTATCCGAATACTCTTGTCATGATAAAGAGGTTGATGTTATTCATACATATGCTACCATTCCTAATGTCAAATGTCAAGACAATGAGAATCAAAGTTTGAATTCTATACAAGCATCAAATGAGCCTCAAGAATCTAATCTAGGTCAAGCATCTAGGGGCAATCAATGGATAGGTGAACCTTGGATACCTTCGTGTGGGGGGGGGGGGTGATTCAAACGTTATATTTAATCCACATGCATTCTTTCCCAAGGAAATCCACGAGGACTCTAGTGAGGAAAATTTTGATCCTACTTCCATGGAACATCTTGAGAAAGCACATGTTATAGATTTAAGTGATACAATGTATGAACCATCAAACAAGGTCATGTCCTTGAATCCTTCGAATGACAGCTTGCCTAATGAGTCTTTAGCCTTGCTTCATCCCAAACTCATTGATTGGGATTTAACCGAACCAAGTGACCTACTATACTTTCCCAATGATAATGCAATGGCCCAATACCTAAACGTGGTTGAGCCATCTTATTCCACCAATGAATACAATCTAGACATGATGATAGAGGTAGGGGTCCAACCTCTCAATACACAAAATAAAAGAAATAAATTCAAAAAAATGAAAAGGTCTAGTGGTGAAAACCACCATGTGGCAGTGCTAGAACCTAAAAAAGTAAAAATATCGGATGTTTCCAAAGGTAAAAACACAACTATGACGCCTAAGGAAGAGAGGTTGGATACCCTACTAGAAAATGACGATGAGAGATCTCCTATTATCATAGAGCCAATGGAAAAGGTTAACATTGGAACAGATTTGGAACCAAAGTTTATTCACTTAGCAACATCACTAACCCCATCAGAAAGGAAGGAGTTCATCAAATTCTTTCAAGAAAAGCAAATCAACTTTGCGTGGTCATATGCCGACATGCCAGGGTTAGACCCAAGCTTCATAATGCACCATCTTAATGTGCGACCCGATGTCAAACCTATAAAGTAGAAATTGAGAAAAATGCATCCACATGTAGCTCTATTAGTCAAAGAAGAATTGTAAAAGCTTTTAAAGGTTGGATTTAGAAGAGTAATAGCTTATGCAAAATGGATCTCCAACATTGTACCAGATACCAAACATGACAAATCTATTCGAGTATGCACATATTTTTGAGACCTTAACCTTGCTTGTCCTAAGGATGATTTTCCATTACCTAGCATTGATGATATAATGGATTTAATGATAGGACATTCTATGTTATCATTAATGGATAGATTTAGTGGACACAATTAGATTTGCATAGCACCTAAAGACCAAGAAAAGACTTCTTTTGCATGTCCTTGGGGAACCCTTTGTTGGAATGTGATGCCCTTCGGTCTCAAAAATGCCAAAGCAACTTACCAAAGAGAAATGACCACTATCTTCCACGACATGATGCATACCTTCCTAGAAGACTATGTAGATGATATCTTAGCTAAGTCACATCAAAGAAAAGATCATCTTCCTATACTAGAAAAGATTTTCACAATGTTGGAACAATTTAAAGTGAGATTAAACCCAAAGAAATGTGCATTTGGGGTCCAATCTGACAAGCTCTTAGGCTATATAGTTTCTGCAAAAGGCATAGAAGTGGATTCAGAAAAATTACAAGCAATAATGGAAATAAAAACTCCCAAAAATATCATTCAAATGAGGTCACTTCAAGGAAGACTTCAATCCGTTAGGAGGTTCATTTCTCAATTGGCAGAAAAGTGCCATTCATTCACAAGATTGCTACATAAGGATACCATTTTTATATGGGATGATGAATGTGAACAAGCCTTCACTTTGTTAAAAATATACTTGGTTAACCCACCTATCTTGATGCCTCCTATCAAAGCAAAACCATTATTACTATACATTTCAGCAACAAAAAGATCTTTAGGAGTTTTGTTGGCACAAGAGGGTGATGAAGGAAAAGAAAGAGCTATTTACTATTTAAGTAGAACTTTGATCAAATATGAATTAAACTATAGCTTCATGGAAAGAGCTTGCCTAGAAGTGGTGTTTGCCTCACAAAAAACTAATACATTACATGTTGATGCACAAAGTGAAGTTGATTGCAAAGATTGATCCTTTAAAATATTTGCTTAGTAAAACAACCCTAATAGGAAGGACTGCTAAATGGGTGATGGTGCTTAGTGAATTCAACATTGAATATGTGGACCATAAAGCTAACAAAGGCCAAGTTATTGTTGATCAATTGGCTGAAAATCCATTAGTGTCTACTCATCCTATCCAAGTTGAATTTCCAGATGCAGAAATAGTCAATGTGGAAGCCAAGGCATGGAAGTTGTATTTGAATGGATCCTATACTCAAAATGGTTTAGGGGCTGGAATTTTATTGACACACCTTGTGGGTACACCATTCCAAAATATTATAAACTTTTGTTCCCATGTACAAACAACATTATAGAATATGAAGCTTTAGTACTCATCGACATCAAAATGGCTTTAGAATGGAACGTCATCGAATTCCAAGTTTATGGGGATTCTCAATTAGTCATCAATCAAATCAATGATGAATATCAAACTAAGGATGAAAATTTGATGCCATATAAGAGAATGGTAGATGACTGGAATACATACTTTGCCTTAATCACCTTTGAACAAATTCCAAGAGACAAGAATAGAGCTGCAGATACTATGGCTACCTAGGCTTCATTACTCCAAATGCATGATCAAAATGCGAGGTATGAATTCTTGGTGGAAGAGTTGGTAAACTGGATTTTGACTTATCCGATACCCAAATTAATGCCCTTATTAATGGACATGACTCACCTTGGTACGAACCAATTTATCCCTATCTTAAAGACCAAGTTTTACCTATAGACCAAACTCGTGCCCAAAAATGACATTTTACAAGACAAGTCGCCCGTTATACCATCCTATCAGACACATTGTATCGCAAAGGTCTTGATGGAACACTTCTTAGGTGTCTAGAGGACGAGGAATCGAGATTAGCTTTAAAAGACGTTCATGAGGGGATTTGTGGGTCAAATTTGAGTGGGTTGAATTTAGCTAAGAAAATCCTTCGCATGGGGTATTTCTGGAAAACCTTAGAAAAAGATGCTTGCCACTTTGTCAAAGTGTGTGTGAAATGCCAATACCATGGAGACATTATCCATGCACCTGCACAAGAATTGCATCCATTTATCACACCGTGGCCATTTTACCAATGAGGTTTTGATCTTATTAGAATGATGTATCCACCTTCTTCCAATGGTCACAAGTATATCATCACAACAACATAATCTTTTACCAAATGGGTAGAGGTTGTACCTTTGACAACTGCCATGAGAAAATAGATTTCAATGTTTATCCTTAACCACATCATTTTTTGATATGGTATTCCTCATGTCATCATCACGGATAATGGAAAACAATTCAAGAACAAAGATGTGGATGAACTTTGTGAAACTTTTCAAATCACACACCATTCTTCCCCCATTTACTATCCTTAAGGTAATGGACAAGCCGAAGCCACAAACAAGAATATTCTCAAAATCTTGAAGAGATCGGTTGATAAATCAGGAAGAGATTGGCATGTGCAGATAAACCCAACATTGTGGGCATACAGAACTAGCATCCGAACACCTACTAGAGCTACACCATTTTCCTTAGTTTATGGGGTAGAAGTTGTTCTACCTTTGGAGGTTGAAATCCCATCCTTAAGAGTTTCTTTACATGGATTAATCAATGATGAGGATTATAGGGTTGCCCTACTTCAATAGTTGGAATTGTTGGAGGAACACCAAACAAAAGCCTATGAACATTTGAAGGTCTATTAGAATAGAATCTCAAGAAACTACAACAAGCATATCAAACCGAGAATCTTTCAAGTAGGAGACTTAGTGTTATGAGAAAATCCTAAAAACTAGGTAGATAGGGAAAGGAAGGGAAAATGTGAAGCAAATTGGCTTGGACCCTTTGTAATTATTTCCTCTTTTGGAATGGGAACTTACAAGCTAGCCGATTATGAGGGTGATGAGTTACAAGAGCCTATTAACAACATCCATCTAAAGAGGTTTCATACCTGATCAGATGAAAGAGTATAGGAGGAGAGAGTATCAGATGAGTGTGTATCCAATGATTTCAGCTCATCAAATCTTCGTACATGAGAAAATTCAAAAAATCCAAAAACATGAGAAAAATCAAAAGTCAAAAATAATGGAAAAGCAGAAAAAAGGAGAAATTGAGCATGAAGAAAGCAAAAACATTCAAAAATAAAAAAATGGTTGTCTTGGTGAAAACCTAGCAAATAGGCACCTTGATGATATCAAAAAAATGAAAAAAAAAAGAAAAAAATTTGAAAAAGAGAAATTTGTGCCTTGGTGAAAACCTAGCAAATAGGCACCTTGGTAGCAAAAAAAAACAATAAACCCAAAAGGTGAAAACCTTGCAAACTGGCACTTTTTGATCCCTTAGGTCTTTCCTAGTTGCCTTTGTATATATTACATTTTCATCATCTCATTTTTATATCTTTCATTGCATCCGTCATTTGTGCATAGTCATAATAGAGTCTCTCAGCTGCATTGTTGCATACTAGGTTTCATTTTCCCATGTTTCACATGGTCACATCTATCACTTGGGGGCAAAGCATTAGTTTTTGGTACAAACAGATTCAGAGGTGCTACATTTTGGTCACATATCAGAAGCAGATTTTCAAAACTTTAGAGAAGAGATATTGTTGAACCTTTGATGGATATCATTGTTCAAACCGAAGCATTTGACCTTGCAACTTGATCCTTGAACTTCATTGACTTATTATTATCAGGATTAAAAATTGACACACCCAAAATTATCAGAATGTTTGGAATTCTATTGAAAATCTTGATACAAAGCAAAACACATGAATCTTTTTGATGGTATTCATTGCATTTTGTCATGTCTTTTTAGCTAATCAATGATGTTTCGACTAGATTGGCGATGATGAAGACATGATATTTTCTTAACTTTGAGTGAGTGTTTTGAGGAAGATCCACCAACTTGTGTGAATTCATCTAAGGACATGGTCATCAAAGAATCATTGAGGAATTTCATATAGGAAGGAGGATTAACCTTTCTTTTTTTATGCAATCGGATACCTTGGTTATTTAGATCTTTCATATCTTAATAACAAAATCCACTTGCAACATTGAATCTGATTAAGCAGGTAGTCATACTCCCATAGTTGGTTATTCAACTAGTGACGATTGTACTAGTTTCCAGATGGTTACCAAAAGTGATGAAAGAGTTATTCATATCATCATGATGTGGTCAGTGATGATTGTACTCGCTCCTAGTTCCACAATGCTCAATGATGAAAATATATCTCTTTTGTATTTCTTTCGCAAAAATCTAGTGACAGTTAGTTGCATTGCATTGTATTTTCATGTTAGATTAATTGCATATATTTAAAGGATTTTTTTAAGCTCAAGAGGGTTAATCAATTTTGGGGGTTCAATTATCAATTATCTTGTTTCAAATCAATGATATGAGATTATCTTTTGCATTCATTCATAGCATTACTCATTATTCATTATCTATTATATCAGAAAATCAAATGAAAAGAAGCATTAATCATTATTCATTTGACATCCATTTTTTAAAGAGAGCATTTCATATAAAGTTGCATACATAAAAAATCCAAAATGATAGTTGCATTCATTTTACCATTGCATTGCATAATCATTGCATTCATCATAAAAATCAGAGAAGCATATATAAGTAGTTGCATAAATCATTTGCATCCATCTATCTATGTCATATATAAGATAAACTGCATTCATAGCATAATAAAATTAAATTCATCATAGAAATCATATAGATCCACATAAAAATAAATCTCACATCACATCATAAACAACACCATGAGAATCAAAGATCATTAAATAAATGTCTATCAAAGCAATATCCATAACATCTGTATATTAAGATACATCATTGACAAAATGATATATCAACAAAAGTCCTGATAAAAAATACTCAATATAATACATCAATGTATATCTAGTGGATCAATATCAAATTTGTCTCAAGACCCAGTAGGGGCACCGGATCCGTCATGTGTACCTGTACCAGATCTATCACCGATCCCATCAGGATCTCTATCACTTGATCTATCATGTGTAGTCGGTGGTACCTGACTAGTGCTAGCTACACTAGGCATTTGTGTCATCATTGTCATGAACTACTGCATCATGGTAGCCACCTGATCAATCCGACCACTCATAGATGTCATCCCAGCCTGTAAGGTCCTCACATCCTGTGTTAAGGCATCTATTGCCTGTGGAATCTGTGGTGCATGTGGTACAAGCAGTACTTGTGGTATAACTAGAATCTATGGAGGCACCTATTGTGCCAGAATCTGTCCCTGTAGAGGAGGAACCTGTTGTGCATGAACCTATACCTGTGGAGGAGCATGTGCTCTCGAACCTTGTCTCGCAATTGCTATATGTGCCTGCCTACCAATCCTCTATCTTTGATGCCCCCATACTGCGGCTAGTATGGGATGAACATGTACCTGTCTCTGTATAGTCTTCCCATATCCACCACCCCTAGCCCTGACATGTCCACCCCACATTTGAGGTCCAAACCATCCTCTGCCTAAAGCCCTAGGAGCTCTCTATACTCTAGGAGCTCATTGTCTCTGTACTCTCAGACCACCATCTCTATCGTCATCATTAAATGTATCATCCATATCAGGAATGGGCTCTGCTAGATCAGTAAATCTTATAAATCTGTGGTGAGAAAACCACTCTCTATACTCTGCAGACATCCCGACAGCAGCAACATGATCTAAAATGTCCCATCGGATGAAGATCAATCTGTCAATATCTGTGCATGCATACTCATAATCAACCTGAGCTCCCCACATGGATCACTCTTCCTATACACATGCATATAATGCCATACCCTGAGGCATATCTTGTACTCTACCGTACTGTCTCAACACTCTACCAAAGCAGAATCGATCAATAACAAGTGGTGACCGACCAATCATCCACCAAGGGGAAAACATGTATAGAAGATCATCGTCATCCTCTCTCCATCCCTTGCATCTAAGGTAAGGTCTCCAGACAACCTGATCTATATCATCGATAATACGATGCCAGTACTCAAGCTTTCCTAGACGATGTTGGATAACCATCCCATCATATAAAAAAGGTATAAGGCCATCCTCAACCTTGTACTCAAGCTGCTATAGGTCTCGTTACAAGGATGTGCTCCCAGGTCCATAACTACAATAAAATAGCACCTATTGATAAAGTTGCACTTGCCCAATATACTACCTCATTCAAATAATGATATAATTATGCTAACACATAGGAACCCCAATCAAACCGTCAAGGATGTGCAATCAAGTCCTCCAAGATTTGACCCCATCCAACTGAGAAATTGCGACCTCGTATGTCAGGCAAAAGTAATCCTCCTATCATTGCACCTAATACTACTGGAAAAGTAGGGAATGAAGCAAATTATGCCCATGTGATAGTGTCATCTCCAATCGTGTCATCAACAAAGACATGTCTGCATACGGTTCCATCATACACCTGATCATAATAAACTCGCTCTCCTCAAGTTGGGATACAGAGCAATCTATAAACATCCTCAGGAGTGATCGTCATCTCGTTGAGTGGAAGGTGGAAAGTATTATGGTCAGAGTGCCAATGCTCTGCCATAGCTGTAAGTAAACCCCAGTTCAGCTAGAACCAAGGAAGCTCGAGAAGGAAACTCAATCCACACTACTCTACAACATGTAACTCTGGATCTGTCAACTCATCGGATAAATCAAGGATCTAGGAAGCTAGATTTCATACGAACAACTTACAAAACTGTGCCTATTTTGCAAACAAGTGAATCATATCAGTATCATTGTATCAATAAATCATTTCAAGTCAATCAAACCATTCAATCAATCCTTTGCTCTTTTTGAGCGCATCAACTTATTGTTCCTAACTCTAGATCTTGAGAAGGGATCAATATGATCAGTTATCCTATCAATAATTTTTTTATCTTATCAAATTGAAAAATCAAACATCCATTTATATTATTATTCTAATATCCTAAACATTTGATCACATTACTAAACACATCTATCTATCTTGGAAATCAATCCGGTAATCCAAACGATCAATCAGAAAGTAGTTGGTACTTTCAAAATCAAGTTTTCATCAACGTTCATTTTAGGCATCACTTGGGATAGTGTACATGTCATTTCATGGCTAAGCGTCATTTAAACTATGATAGGTGTGATTTGATTTATTGGAGGTGTCACTTTACAATGTATGCATAATTTCATTCTCCTATGCGGCATTTCAAAACTACTAGGCAACATTTTAAACCTAGGGTTTGATAGGTGACATTTTATTGAGCAAATGCACACATTAGCCTAATCCACATGCGGCATTTTTCTACGCACAGACGTCATTTCACTATGCAGACATGATATTTCATGTGTCTAGGCGTCATTTAAACTATGCTAGGCGTCATTTGACCTAATCTATCCTAGAAAGCATGTTTAAATATAATAAATGCAATTAAAACAAAGCAATAAATGCACTAAGAGGTTCCAAACCACTTATAGGAGGTCCATACTCAGGGGGTCTCTGATACCGGTGTGCTCGCTCGAACTGATGCTCTCTAATAGGGATCACCATCGCTATCACTCTCAGCAGGATCAAAGCAAAATCTCTAGGGTAAAAAGTGAAAATGAATAGTAAAAATGGGTTTTTCAACCTATTTAAGCTATTTAACCTAATTTTGGAGAGATTTTTTACCCATTTTGACCTAATCTACATTTTCTTCACACTGGGGCATGTTTTGTTACCAAGATCATCATCAATGTTTTTCAGAAATGAAAACATATTGGATCTATTTTCTATCAGTTTCATCATCTTTTCCATCTGGACATCAATCTATTTCATTTCTGAGGGGGCATTATCATAGTATCAAATCAGGATATGCATCAAATATCATTATCTTAATCTAGGGCATTAAAATTTTCAAACATCATTAGTGGGGCATTCTGCATCTTATCGCATCAATTTTCAAATTAGGGTTTCAAATCAGGTTTTTATCATCGAATCAGGTTATCAGTTAATTAGTTTTGTATCAATCAATCAATCAAGCATCGAATCAGTGATCAAGACATGTAATTTTCTTTGAATCAATGCGCTTCACACATCAATTCAAATAGGGGCATTTGTAGACACTTACAACTGGGCAGGTGTTCTCTTATCAAGCAAATATGCAAATCTCACCCAAATGCTCTAAATTTCATCAAAATGGATCAAATAAATTTCAAATGGACATTTATCAATCAAATTGGACAAAATAATTCAAATAAAAGGATCAATTAAACCATGACATCAAATGATTAAATATAAGCTTAAAGGGATTAATCACACTATATACTTGATTTTAATCAAAAATCAACTCCAACCTATTCCCCTACATGGCTAAATTAATTAATTGATTGAATTTAATAAGTCCTAATATCCTTAAACATAAATTTGAGCAACCAATAAGAATCGAGAACACAAAGCACATGGATCACTCCTAATTTGCAATCTCAATCACTCGTTTTGAACTTTCAATCTCAATCACTCAAATTTGTCCCTTTGTCCCAACCTTTGAGACAAGCATTTAAATTGTCCACCATTTGAAACTATCTCAAAGGCTTTCACCTAACCAAGGCTTGATCATGATCAATTAACTCTACCTCCTACACTTGGGAAAATCCTATAAATAGAAGTCATTTTGAGAGCATCAGGGATCCTAAACATTCATGAGCAATTGCATCCTTATTATAGAGAAATTTAGCAAGATCATAAGCATTTCTGAGCATATTTTGAGCAATTAAGATCATAATAGAATGAATTGCATTGGCAATTTGAGAGTTGTGAGCTAGAATAGGCATAATCAAACACAAATTCTCATTCTAGGGTTGTCACTAGTAGAGGTTAAGGCTGAGAGCTCTATTAGCATACTTAGATAGAGATCCATGAGATGTTAAATGTTTTATTTATTAATTCTTAGATTAAATTTTATTATTATTTCTATAGAATTGATAGATAATGCCTTTATTTCATGAAGTTGTGATTTATACATACACAATAGAACTAACATAACATAGCTTGTTAGTCCTTCTACTCATCTCCTTCTCTGTCTTCTCTTCTCATGGATCACCTAGCATAATACAACTTGCTACTCTCTCTCTCTCTCTCTCTCTCTCTCTCTCTCTCTCTCTCTCTCTCTCTCTCTCTCTCTCTCTCTCTCTCTCTCTCTCTCTCTCTCTCTCTCTCAGCCATGCTAGTGGGTTAGATCATGGAGTTTCTATGTCTTTGGTGATGTTCTTGCCCTTTCTATGTGATCACTTATGCTCTTGCAATAGCTTTCCAGATGTGATATTAGTGGATGTGATATTTTAGATCAAGGTCTATTTCACTAGTTGATTTGGAGTTTTTTTTAGTACTAACCCCTTTTTGTGTGTTGTGTCTTTTTTCTTTGTTTTCCCTTTTTGTTTCTCTTTGTTTTTGTGCCCTTGTGCATGGATGTGGAGTTAAGATCCTTTGTTTGTGGGCTTACATCCTTGAACTTAGTATTGTCTTACCTCTTTGTGATTCACCCATGATCATCTCTCTCTTGTCATTCTTTCTTTCTTCTATCTCTTCCTTTACCATGAGCATGAGCTTGTCTCATACTCCCACTAAAGTGGGGACTAAATGTATCATCCTCAAAAGTAAGCGCTTAATTTTTTCTTAAGTTGGAACCATGCCTACTTTAGCATGTTTATTATGATAGGACCTTATATTGGTCTTAAATGCATACTAAATTCAAATATTAGTCCTCCTCCTTCCTCAATCTTGCTTGAACTCTAGGTTGGCTCTAACTTCTATGCATGATTTCTCATTTTACTTCCAATCCTATAATTCATTTCTCAACTAGGACCCATGTATTTATTTTCAGATTTTGGGATTTTCCCTGATCTCCTGGCAACCTAAATTTTCTCCATCCATTTTTTTTCACCTTCCCTGACATCCCGACAAAATTTGAGCCTGATTTGTCTAGGACAAGTTGACATGTCGACTTGTACCTAGGTTTTTGGGCCTAGATTTGGCCTGGGGCCCGATGCCACTATTTTTCTCTAAGGTTTAGATTTGTGGTTAGTCTAGACTTGAGTTGAGCACCAAAATATGTATAAAAGGCATCCACTCCTTTTATTTCATATCATCGTATATACATACAAGTAAGCTATTATCCAACCATTGTGCATTCAAGACATCAAAGTGCAAGCAAACATCCATTAGTGAAGGCATCTATTATCAAGCATTTAAGTACAAGGAACACATCAAGAGTCATTCAAGTCTTCATTCTAGTCATACAATCAAGGTGTTTCCTTCCATAGATCTAGCTTCTTTCCCTAATTGGAGGCCAAGAAAAGGAGCTTGACATCAAGGAAGGAGATTTGTGCCAATCCATCAAGTCTTCTTCTCTTCCCCAATCAAACATTGTGGTGAATTACAACATCCACTACAAAAGGTTTTGTCTTACATGATATCCTTTTGGTTTTTGTGTTGAGTCAAGCTATTGCATCAACATACTTGATCATATTTAAAGAGGTAATTGCATCGACATACTATGATATACTTCATTGTTTAGATTTAACCTCTACTACATGTTAGCACTTTTTTCATTTATTTATTTTCATTCCAAGGTTTATTCCTATACAGGGGTTTGACTAAGGCAAACCCCTCCCCTCAATATTCTTCCTCTTATTTTCTCTATGTAGGAATAGGTGGTGGAGTTGTAGGTTTAGATCTAGAAGGTACAAACACAGACATAGGTCCTCAAAAAATTTCATTAGATTCAGTGCAGTCGGGAACAAGTCGACATGTTGACTTGTCCCTGAAATCTCCACTTATTCTTGAACTTTTGGTTGAAATTTGTACAACAGACAACTACAGGTCTCAGGTTCTCAAATCTGGAGTTACAACAAATTCCAACATTCTAGCAATAGTCAAATCTAGATCCAAAATTCAAATCTCCTCATCTAGTTTCAAGGTGTGTTTTTCTTCCTCTTTCTTTACATCTACTTTCATAGATCAAATATGCTATCTACTTTATCATTTATTAAATACATATAATCTATCCCTTTAAATGAATGCCAAATCCCCCTTTGATTTAGATCTTGCATTGGCACCCTTCTTTCTTTGCTTGTGCTAATCAATTTTTTCTTAAGGGTTTGGTTTGTATTCCTAATGTGTAGGTGCCCCCTCGAATTTGGTGAGTGATCTACATCCTAGCATTGCTCACAATTTTGCACCATACACATTCTATATCATTGAACTATTTATTTAGGGATTCATTTTTTATGTGTATTTCATCTGAATCAATGTCTACATAATATCTGTTAGTAATAACTGAGAGGGGGGGGTGAATCAGTGGCTTCAAAAACGTATCCTTAAACTTAACACCAATCAATAAATCTTAGATTATTAAGTCCCTACAAGATGCATGCCATGAAATACTAATAATGATTTAGTTGTCTGTCGATTTTCCTTTTCTGGCCCTGTTCTCCTTGATTACCAATAAGCAGTAAAAACTATTTACCGACACTCAGTAAATATGCAGAGTATACCGATTAATCTAGAAATGCATATGTGAAATGTAAAATAGTAAAGTAATAAACCATACACACATAACACATGGATTTTATCATGGAAACCCTATTAAGGGAAAAAAACCACTGGGATCGGTTCCCCAAATTTTCACTCTTTTGAAGTGAGCCCTGTTAGGAGCCAACCTTGTTAAAGGTTACAAACACATTGTTAGGTGTGACCTTGTTATATGATTTTATACATAGAGGTTGTCACTTAGTATCAGACATATATTTGCTACCATCCTTGAATCAGCCTCCTTCTTAGACTGTCAATAGGCTTTAGACAAATCTTGCTACCATCCTTGAATCAGCCTTCTTCTTAGACTGTCAATAGGTATCTGGCAAGTCCAATGCTACTTTCATGAATCAACCTTTTTGGCACTCCTTGGGATGTACCTCAATATATAGAAGACTGTTAAGTCATGCTCTGTTAAGAGACTTGATGCTTCAATGGTTAAACTAAAACATAATGACCTGTTTCTAATGCAACTTGAATTGCAAATTTTCAGATCTATTTAAGTACATTACCTCTCTGATCAATGTATCAATTCAATTCTTTGTGCTCCACACTTTCTACTCTGTGATGCTGTGCTTCACTATTCGTCGGTGTCTGCAGAATTCTTTAGTTCTCCTTCAACTTGATTGATCAGGATTGTATGAAGTTATCCTTCATCAGTTTCTCTTTAGCATCCTCTTTCTATTCATCCCCTTCATCCCCTTTTTGTGATTACGGAAAGGAATAAAGCTTGTCTCTTATATAGACATGATATTCACCGTTTCTTGATTCTTGATTTTTGATTCTTGGTGTGAAAATAAATCCAGCCAATCTGATTTAGAGCATAACTCCTAATTTATCTCATATTTATCTTTATTCCAACTGTACAAATCTTCTTTCAATAAGTCACTTAACTATGGTCGAATAAAACAATGAAAACAACTAGTTAAGTCTATCTTTAGCTCTTGCCAGCTAGATATTTTGTCATTTTCTAAACTATCTATTCTGTCGGTCAACTTTGCAGTTGGTCATTGGTGACAAATGCCAGTTCTGTCGGTGTGACTCCAATCAGCTTTGGGATCTCCATCCATCAGGCATCATTGGATTTTATTCATCAGGCAACTCTGTTCTCAGCTCGTCAGGCATCCTGTGATTTTGCTTCGTCGGGCAACTCTGTTTTTAGCTTGTCGGGCATCCTTTGATTTGGCTTTACTGGGAAACATTGTCTTCTGCTCGTCGGGTATCACTGTAAATTTGGTTCTTTGCCTTTACCTATGGTGTGCACTCTGTCGGTGTTATCTGTCACTTAGTGAATACTTGACTTTTATACATTGCTGAAAGCATAATCTTTGGTCCATTGGTTCTCTGAAGTCTTTGGAATTATATACATGACCATACAGATGATATCAAGTTGACATCAATGACAATACAAACCATTAACTGATTTAATGTCTTGCATTATCTTCAACTTAACATTATCAAACATTCAATCAATTATATGTCATCAATCTTTCCCTTTGGCATTGATGGCAACAAACTTATATTATCATACTATACTATTTCTAATACAATATGAAATACAATTGTTGAGATTCATCAAACTACCAAACAGTGTTTGATAACTGATAAAAATGTCTGACCATCGGTAAGCTCTGTGTTAGCTTAGATTTGATTCTTGCAGCTCTTTACAGTTTCTTGTTCTGATGTGTTGCATCCTTTCCTTGTGTCAATAGCTCTCTTTTGACTGTTCTTCTTCTTTGATGTTTCTGTCTCTTGTCAGCAACTCTCCCTTTGTATTAACTCTTTTATACAAACTCTCTCCCTATGGATATGATCTCTCCCTGTTGGAGTAATCTGATAATGGACAATCTTTCTTCCCTTTGATAATATGGAAACTTTCTCTCCCTTTGACAATAATGCCAAACAATTATCTCATAGATATCTGACATTAATGTCAAGTGATCTTTTCTCTCCATCCATAATATATTCCTTGAATTTCCCTTATCCATCAGCAATACAACAATATGTCTGGTGCTCTGTTCTGATATATACCTTTCTATATATAGTTGTAGCTTTGAAGTTCATCTTTTTGCTTGCATCAACATGAATGATATTATGATAATATATAGGTTGATGCAGCCTTTAGTCTTTTACTAACTGGTAGACAAGGGTTTGACCCCTAGTCTCTTTCTCAAGTACTCAAACGTATCCTTTGGCAGTGGCTTGGTGAAGATATCAACTAGTTGTTCTTTTGATTGCACATGCTCAAGTATCACCTCTTTTTATTGAACTTGTTCTCTTAAATAATGATACTTGATTGAAATGTGTTTAGTCTTGGAATACATGACTAGATTCTTAAAAATGTTTATTGCACTGGTGTTATCACAATAGATAATCACTGGTTCTGAGATCTTCATATGCATACCTTCTAGAAACTGTTTGATCCGTGCAATATTTGAGCAGTTTGCAACAACAGCAACATATTCTACTTCTGCAGTAGACTGAGAGATGCATCCTTGTTTCTTGCTAATTCATGTGACAAGTATGTCACCCATAAAGAATGCTCCTCCAGTTGTGCTCTTCCGGTCATCAAGATTTCCAGCCCAATCAGCATCGATAAACACCTTAAGTTCAAATTTGCCTTCTCTTCTATACCATAAGCCAAATTCCTCAGTATTCTTCAGATATCTTTAAAAAAAAATTATAGCAGTCATATGTGATTCCTTGGGGTTAGCAAAAAATCTAGCAATAATTCCTACTGCATGTGCAATATCTGGTCTAGTGTGTACAACATACATGAGTTTTCCAATCATTGATCTCTACAAAATATGATTTACCTCTGTTGTCTTGTCTTCCTTTGTTAATTTACATCCAGTAGCCATCGGTGTTCCAACTAGTTTGGAATCTTTCATCTTGAATATTTTCAGGACCTCTTTGATGTATTTGGACTGTATAATGAAAATACCTTCACTTTATTGAATGATCTGTAGACCAAGAAAGAACTTGATCTCTCCAAACATAGACATCTCAAATTCTTTTCTCATCTCATCAGCAAATGATTTGCATAGCATATCATTGCCTCCAAATATGATGTCATCAACAAATATTTCAGCAATCAAAGTGTTAGCATCAGTATCTTCTTTCAAATAAAGATTACTATTTTCACTAGTCCTTATGAATCCAATACTTATTAGATAGGAATGAAGTCGTTCATAACAGGCTCTAGGAGCTTGTTTTAATCCATACAAGGCTTTGTGAAGTCTACATACCATGTTCCTCTTTTCTGGATCTACAAACCCTTCTGGTTGCTCAATGTATACCTCTTCTTCAAGTATTCCATTTAGGAATGTTGACTTGACA